>APFE031755871.1:0-32809 GCA_000404065.3 Pinus taeda | reverse complement strand
GGGAGTAGCACAAGCTTCATTGCCAAGTGTTATCTAGTTAATAAGACAAGGGATTCCACAAATACCTCATCCTCCCACACCACCTCCACCTTCACCTCCACAGCATAGACCTTCACCCACACCATCACCACCTCCGCCACCATTCAATATGTCAAAAACAATGAAGTTTCCCATTTTCAAGGGCTTGGGAAATGAGGATCCAGACCAGTTTTGGTTTGTCGTGAAGGTCGTGTGGACAACACAAAATATTACAGATGATCACATGAAGAAAGCACAGTTAGTTATTGCTCTACAAGATCATGTGTTGATGTTGTACATTAAGTACTGCATTGATAATCTGGTGGCATCATTAGCAGATACACATATTGTGCCGAACAAGGAATTCGGTAGGCCTAAATCTAAAACACAGTAGGTAGTAGGATTCAAGGAAATCGCGATGAGAATTGGTGAAACACCTTGGTAGTTGGATCAGAGACTAAAGGGTGGAGTCCGTGAAGCCAATATGAAACTCACAGATATTCAGCACCGGGATTATTTTATAGTCATGCTCCCACCCCACTTAAGAATTTCCTTGTCACAACAAAAGATAGGGACTCAGGAAGAAGCGTTGGCAATTGCAATGAGGTTAAATGAGACACCTATCCAGGACATGATGTTGGGATTTCAATAGATTCATGTAGATTTCAAAATCTCTACTTAGAGTTTCAAAGCTTGAAGAAGGAGAAAGCGACTCAACCTGAGGTGCACGAAGAAGTTTGGTGCCTCAAGTGTAAGAACCAGGGGCATGATAAGGATCACTGCCCTATTTTTGCAAATTATGCGGAAGGAGGAGGGCCAATTCCCCTGAGGCAAGAATCTCAAGCTAGACCAAGTACAGGGCCCATGTTATGGTTTGCTATTTGTTAAGTAGTAGGAAAAAATGTAATAGACAATTTCCATTTGATACAAAAGTTTGTGGAGACACCGCAATAAATATTCTATAATTTCTCTAAATCAGTGGGCCGCGATGAGTGTAACTGTTGTAGCTATGAATTGATGATGGAAAGAATGTCTATGCATCGAATGCAAACAAAAAATTGAACTTTGGATCAAGGCACTGGGTGAGTGCGCAGAGGATATCAGGGACGCAGGCGAGGACGAGGAGGAAGAGGAGCTGCGAGAGGCCAAGGGCAAGTTATTTTCTATAATTGCGGAGTGCCAGGACACTACGTGTGAGAGTCCACAAGCCAGACATGACCGTCATGGCGATATTGTACTTAGGTTGACCACGTGATAGAGGAATGCCCTATATTGATAGCTAATATGCAGGAGAAGGAGGCACAATGTCAACAACCCACCTAGAATCTACAAATGATGAGGGTTGAGCCCCACGAAGAAGATCCAAATGTGAATATTGTGCTACAAAGTGGGATGATGACTTGTTGGATTGAAGGGGCCTGACCCAGGTTTGGAGTTAATTAGCCAAACAAATCCTTGTACTACTGGCCCTTTTGGCAAAAGCCCACAGAGTGTGGACCGGGGTCTCACCCGAAGCAGTATGGGGGGATGCTGGAACCAAGTTTCCGCACCCTTGAGATGTTTTAGAGGTTGGTTTAGTCCAACTTTGAATAGATTTGCGTAGGTCACTTCGTGCACTATACTGACCTACGAGGCCTTCGCGATATGTTGCAATCGCCCTCACGTCGCCCTCACCAAGGGCTGAGGTGATTTTGCATGACCCTAGTAGTGATCTGCACTACTTCCCCATGTCACACTGCGTATCTTACTTATCTTCTTATAACAGTTAGTTATGTTCACGTAAACAAATACTTTATCTTATATTCACTTTATCAACACATTCATATAAGTTTGCGCATCATATAAACAATAGAAAGTAATTTATATCTGACACACTCAATGCAAAAAACAGGAAAATGATACACATAAATGATGTAAAACTTCTCTTTATTACTTTTATGAAGGTTACAGACTCGAATCACCTTGTGCACTTAGCTGTAGGGGTGTACACACTTAGCTGTGGACTACTAGGCCTCTGCGCACTTAGTTATAGAGCCTTCTCCTACTCTACGACCCAAAGACTTGACTCTACACTTAGATAAGACTCAGTTCTCCATCTATTACTTTCACTTCTCTTCTTCGGTCATTTACAAATTAGAGCCTCGCTCTATTTATACAATCCCATGGTCTATGGACCATGGGAAGATTTCTAAAGCTGACATTACATTACAAAAATGAGGGTGAACAACCCTATGACTCATTTATAATATTCGCACTCCACGCCCACAAAACACAGAGTCTTTACATCGAACTTGGTCAAAATCTAGGCTTTAAGCCCCAAAACTTGCCTTGGGGGATCCTGCGCCCAATAGGCCCCCAACACAAACATCATGACTCTCTCTCGAGTCACTCCATCGGTGCAGAGATCTTCACACGGAGACCTCCCAACTCTGCTCAAACCGCTGCAAGGTCAGCAACGCACTGAGCAACTTCCTGCTGTATCTCCTGCACGCACTGTTCAGAGACCGCCATACTTGAACTACTTCCCTATATTTTCTCCTGCATTCCCTACATCTATTTATAGTCTTGCACCTCCTTTCAGCTATCTGGAGCACTAAGACTATGCTTTGGTGGGGTAGTTAGATAGCTATCCCACCCATGTATGGCTTCAACCGACTGCCATTCACTCTTCCTAGAAAAGGTTCTCCATTCAAATTTACCAACTACATCGCACCTCCATCTGTGAACTCCTTAATAACATATGGTCCCAGCCAATGCATTTTGAAGTTTCCTAGGAATTTAACAAACTTACTATCATACAATAACACCAAATCATTCACCTTGAAGGTGCAAAACTTAATATGTCGATCATGCCAGGGCTTTTTGTGCTGCTTTTGTACCTATTAGTGAAAGCCAGCCAGAGATCTTCTTCCTCAAGTTCCACCAACTGTGCGAGTCTTTCCTCTAGGGCTCTGTGGTCCATCATACCTATGAGAATTTCTATGCACAGACTAGGCACAATGTATTCCATCAACATTATGACTCCACTCCATAGACCAGCTGGAAAGGTGTATGTCTCATCAGTTTCTTGCATGTCGTCCTATAAGCCCATAATACTACAAGTGCATGGAAGTCCCAATCACTTCGCTGCACATTGCATACTTTGGTTAGCACAGTCTCCAGTACTTTGTTAAATGCTTCTACTATCCCATTGGCTTCTGGGTGATATGGTGTGCTTTTTTGATGATACAGTTGAAACTCTTATGTCAGCGCACTGATCGTCTTGTTCAGGAAATCTGTACCATGGTCACTCATCAAGATCTTTAGACATCCAAATCGTGTCAATACGCGTTCAAATATAAAATTCGTGGATGTGGTGGTTGTGCAATCTTTTACTAGCTGCACTTTTGCCCAATGAGTCAGGTACTCTGTCACAGTGATAATATATCTTGCACCTATTTTTCCTTGAGGTTTGATAGGTCCTCTACAACGTCATTTGCGGATTCAAAGGCATCTCATCCCTCTACGATGGTTTACCTATTCTTTGACATACATCACATCCCTCGAAATGTGCTTTTGAATCCTAATGAAGGGTCGGCCACCACAATCCTTCACAGAGAATCTTCTGTGCGGTCACTCTCCATGCGTAATGTCCTCTTAGCAAGTAGTGTCGATATTTCTGGAGCGTATACACCATAGCCAGTCCCTCACATTTAGTGGTGGAATAGTTCTTTTTTGCTTTAGACAATCTGTGACTCTCAAACATGATAGGGTGGTCCAAGCCCTCACCACCATCCTGTTTTAGTACCTCTCCTAGCGCTATACATGATGCATCAACATGGACTTGAAACTCCTTGTCCCAGTTCAGGAAGACTAGGATTGGCATAGTGATCGTCTTTTCTTTCAATACATCGAGGCTTTTCTTACAGTCATCATTCCAGAAGAACTTTACATCCTTTTTCAATAGGTTTTCCATCGGCATGGTTATCTGAGCATAGCTTTTGATGAACTTCCTATAGTACCTCGTATGTCCCAGGGTAGTGCACAATTGTTTCACACTTCTCGGTGCTTCCAATTTCAAAATCACCGCAATCTTCGCTAGATCTACCATCAGGCCCTATCTGCAAACCACATGTCCCAATAGGTTCCCGAAAGGAATGAGGAATGTACACTTCTTGAGGTTAAGGATGAATTGGTATCTTTGGCAGGTATCCAACATCAAGCGTAAGCTTGCTACATGGTGCTTAACTAGCCCAAATACAGTCCAATCATCAAAATAAACTTCCAAGAACTTTTGAATATATTCCTAAAATGCTGCAACAACCATGCGTGAAAATACGACCGACACATTCTTCAACCCAAATGGCATGACAGTGTATTGAAAGAAGCCCAACTCAGTCATGAAGGTTCTCTTGCTCCTCTCTTCCGGTGCGATTTTTATCTGGTGGTACCCTGAGAACCCGTCAGTGAAAGAATATGCTTCTTGCTCACCAACATTGTCCAACACCTCATCTGTGAACGGAGTTGGGAATGGATCATCCACACAAGCGTCATTCAATTTTCTGAGATCCACGCATATTCTTTTCTCATCCTTCTGCTTCTTTTCCTGCACCACCATTAGACTTACCCAAATAGGATTCTTCCACCGGCTCAATGATTCCTGCAGTGAGCATTTTGTCTAGTTCTACGCGAACCTTCTCCTTGTATTTCAGATTTAAGTGGTAAGGCCTCTGCTTAAATGTCTTCACATTGGGTTTTAACATGATCCTCATCATTCCTAAATCTCTAATGATTCCATTTAAATCTGTAAACTTGGTCAGGAGTAAGTCTTGGTAGTTGTGGAGTAACTCAACAACCTTATCCACCATCGCATCATCCTAGTAGTCACCGAGCATTGCAAACTTAGGTTCGGCCTCCATACCAATGTTCACCCACTTCGTTTTTATCAGAGCGGTGATGTTAGGGTTCTCAATCCGTGGTCCTTGAACCTCATGATGGCCTTCTGTTTCTGGAATGTTAATTTTCCGTGGTTCTTTGTCTTCTTCTTCAGCACTTACATTATAACATTCCAGTGCACAGCTCAGTTGAGTAGTCCATTCAGGTTGAATCAACTCTATCGACTCTTGTGGTATCCTAAAGATAGTTGCCTTTACTTCTTGTAGTGCTTCATCAACCTTGTCCCACCATCTATCGTCAAAACTAAAGGTCATCATGAACCCTTCAAAAATGATATCCCATTCACTTTTCCCATGGTGGAGCTCCATCTCTATATACCAATTCATGGGTATAACATCTAGGGTATGACAGAACAAGTGCACCCACTCAGGTTATGGCTTTTCTTCATAGACCTTTGTCCACTTGGCTAGGTGTGTGCATGGATCATCATGTCCATCATACTTGTCTGCTAGTCAGATCTCATGCTTCCCAAACTATGTGTGCATCATTCTCCTACATTTGGACCAGTCCTTAAAGCTTCCTCTATGTGTACCCCACCACCTTGAGGGCGTAGTGCACAGTACCCAATTCAAGGCCTAAAAACATTGCTTTTCCAACAAATTCCTTTCAAACTTATATAGGAAAGTATCTACCTCACTTAACCCTTCATAAGTAGGTAGATCCATCACTTCTGTCAGTATGCAGTGTAGTGATCTTGTCATCATATTACAATTCAACGTGGTTACCTCATGTAATTGGTTCTGCCATCATTTTATCTCCTCATCAGAATCCAACGTGCAGGAGCTTTCACACTCCCATGAAATTCATCCATCCATGGTGGGATTTACCCAATCTTGCTCTCGTGTGGTAATTTTGTAGATGCAGTCCAAATCATCGTCACTATCATAGTCGCACACCAGCTCTATATAGTACAATCCTTCCACAAGGTCCAAGGGTATAATTATGTGCAGAGACATCTTCTCAAAAATCATCTTGTGCTTCTTTAGTTTAATCACCCCATTCATGTGAGTGGCCCAATCAATTCCTAAGAGCGTGGGGTAGGGATTATTGTCATCAAAAATCTCTATCACTTCAAAGTATTCTAGCGCACCTTCTCCCTCAATATCCATGGTGATTCCCTGTAATCGTCCCATGGGTATTATCTTCTGCTGGTTCGCCATTCCCAGCTGAATAGGAGACCATTGTAGTGTAGGCCTCCTAATGCACTCCTATGTCTACTTCAGCAAAAAATTCGCATTCGATCCTAAATCCATAATTACTTGGTCCATCTCATATTCTCCAATCTGTGCAATTAGCCTCATTTCTCTCCATATCCTAGTCTTCTGTTTTTGAATCTTCCGGACTACACACGGTTCTCTTGGCACGGTCCCAGTGTATCTATAAATGAGTTATTGCAATCCTTTTACGGCCTTACTATCATGTAGTATCTTCAGGCATGTTTCCAAGAATTTCATAAGCATAGATGGGTCCATTTCCAGCTCCGGTCTATCTTTGCTTTCTGAAGTGGAGGCATCAGTAAAGCTCTTCTTAGCTTCCATGAAGGTTTCTTTAGCATGCTCCAAATCAAACTTTGCTTCTTTCGTCGAAGCCTTGCGAACCCAGGTACTATCTTCTAGTTGTTTGCCTTTATCATCTCCCATCACGATTCCACTTCGGAGCACAATGTTCACATTTGGGTCTTCCTCACGTGGCTCAAACCTCATCATCTGCAGGTTCTAAGGCAGGGGAGGTGGTAGCACTCCCTTGTCACATTTCTTAGCTATCAATGTAGGACAATCCTCTGTCTCATGATGAAACAAGGTACAATATAGACATGATGGACATCTCGGGTTCATACATTCACGGGCATAATGTCCTGGCCCTCTACAATTGTGGCATATCAGTTGTCTGTGACCTCATCCAGGTCCTCCTCCACCTCATCCTCGTCCACATCGCTAAAATCTAGTTCGCGCCACTCCTGCATTCGAGTCTAGGGTTGCGTTTCCACTTGAACTCTATAGGTGGGATTTTTATCCATCATCAGCTCATAGCTTCTACAAGTGCACTCATCATGTCCAACTGAACTACAAAAATTATAGAACAATTGTTACGAATTGCGTGTGTACTTTTGTAACAAATGGTAGTTGTCTATAGCATGATTTCTTCCTATTTGACAAATTGCACACCACAAAGCAGGTGACGCGCTAGGTCCTGCTTGCGCTTCTAGCCTTAATGGCATTGGTCATCCTCCCATGAGGTAATTCATGAACAGAGGGAAGTGGTCCTTATCATGACCCTGACCCTTGCATTTTACACACCACACCTCTTCGCATACTTCTGGTCAGGGTATCCTGTCCTGTTTCAGACTCTACATCTCAAGGCATAAGTTTTTCAACTGTGCGTGGATCTGTTGAACTCCTAAGTTAGGATCCTGCATTAGGGTTTCATGTAGCCTTATTACGATCTCCAAGGCCTCTGCCTAAGTCATTAACCTTTTTTGCAACAACGCGTTCCTCAAATGCGGCGTTAACGATGCTACAAAGCATTCACGGTGTTGTCCATCCGTCAAAGTCATATTAACTTTGCCAATCGTACACTTCAGTATTTGATCCAACTCCCAAGGAGTATCGCCTGGTAGAATTGTGATCTCTTTGAATCCAATGACAACTACGGTTCTGACTTCGGCCTGCTAAATTATCTATTTAGTGCAAATTGGATATTTGTGATTCCTGCATTCAGATTGTCATTAGAATGCTTAATATACTAGGTCAGTGCACGATCCTACAGAGCACTGACCAACATCGCTTTCTTTATATTATCATATGCAACCCCCTATTCTTACCATACGGCTCTTATCATGAACCAAAACCAGTCCGAATCTTCATTTCCTACTCCCTTGAACACAAGCAACTTTGCCGCGCTTGCCATATTGACTCGCGGTAGTGGCAGAGGTGGTACGGGCGAAGATGGAGGGTAAGGCAGTGAAATTGGTGGCAGTGTGGGTGGGGGTGATATGCATGGAGTCCTTTGCCTTATGAAATGGATCGCACTTCATAGTGAGGCCTTAGCGAGCTCTTCCTCATCCCCTCTTAGAGGTGAAATCAAAGGGTTATTCTCTGGTCCCTTACTTCCTTCGTTCCTGTAGGTTTCTTTGCTTCACGTAGCTCCAGACATTAAGGTAATTGCATAACCCTATTTTCACACAATAACATTTTAATCCAATTATTCAGAGACTTTATGTACTTACCTTACAGTCCTTTAAGAAAGCATTGCTCTGCTTCGCTATAGCTGGCTGAAGTATCTATCATGAGCTCAATAAGGAATCCTCCTATAATCCAAATGAGCCAGTGATCAATAGTGTGTACGATATTATCCTTTGATGCTTCCAATCTACACACCAACTCTGGGGTCCACACAATAGGATTATTGATTTTCCACCTTCCTTGGCTATCTACTAGCTTTGCGATCTACTCGTACAACTCAGTAGGGAAAGATGTGAAAAATATTTCGTGGATCTCTGTGTATAGGTAGTATTATAACCACTCTTCTTTTGTCAGTCACAGATTCCTGTTCTCCTGCGCCGTGAACTCATGAATTCTCCTATCCAACCACCCTTCAATTTCCTTCTGAGTTGGATTCCAATGATACGACATTAGACATTTCTATGTAGATTCTGGTCCTAGCAACGGAACCATTTGTTGGCTTGAGGGGGCCTGACCCAGGTTCGGAGTTAATTAGCCAAACAAATCCCTGTACTACTGACCCTTTCAGCAATAGCCCATGGAGCACAAACTGAGGTCTCACCCGAAGCAGTATGGGGGGATGCTGGAACCAAGTATCTTCACCCTTGAGATGTATGAGGGATCGGGTTAGCCCAAATGTGACTAGCTTCACACACTATCCTAACCTGCAAGGCCTTTGCGATATGTTACAATTGCCTTCACGCCACCCTCACCAGGGGCTGAGGTGATTTCATGCTACCCTAGCAACGATATGCGCTACTTCCCCAAGTCACGCCGTGTATCTTACTTATCTTCTTATAACAGTTAGTTATCTTCGTGTAAACAAATAATTTATCTTATATTCATTTTATCAACACATTCATATAAGTTCACGCAGCATATAAACAATAGAAAAGAAATTTATATATGACACATTCAATGCACAAAATAGGGAAAAAATACATAAAAATGATGTAAAACTTCTCTTTATTACTTCTTTGAAGGTGGCTGACTCGACTTCCCCTACACACTCAACTGCAGGGGTCCGCGCACTTAGCTGCGGACTACTAGGCCTCTACGCACTCAGCTGCAGAGCCTTCTCCTACTCTACGACCTAAAGAATCGACTCTACACTTAGATAAGACTCAGTTCTCCATCTATTACTTCCATTTCTCTTCTTTAGTCATTTAAAACTTAGAGCCTTGCTTTATTTATACAATCCCATGGTCCGCGGACCATGGGTAGATTTCTAAAGTCAACATTACATTACAAGAATGAGGGCGAACAACCATATGACTCATTTACAATATTCGCGCTCTGCTCCCACAAAACACGGAGTCTTTACATCGGATTTGGTCAAAATCTAGGCTTTAAGCCCCAAAACTTGGCTTGGGGGATCCCGCACCAACATGACCAGCGATGATAGAGGGAAGAAACCGGAAGAAAGTGAGTGGGTTTGTAAGGCTCCATAAGAGCAGGTGGGATTTGATTCAGAGCACGTGAGGGAAACATTTATGGAAGCAAAAAAAAGTTTCGCTGAGGCCTCTACCGTGGGAAGTCAGGATAATTTATTAGAAGAAGTTGACCCCTCTAAGCTTACCACCTTTTTGGAGGCCTATATGAAGTTTCTGCACAACAGAAGGGTTGTGAAAGGGTTACAAGAACTGATAAACAGGTGTGCTGGTAAGGAAACTGCTTCTGATGGGAATTGAGCATTTAGAAAGATATGCAAACAAAAGATGAGAACAAGGAATGAGATGAGGCTCATTGCGCAAATAAGAGATTATGAAATGGACCAGGTCATTTTGGATATAGGTTTAGATGTGAATGTCTTGCCTAAACAGAAATGGGAAAGAATGGTTAGACCTATATTGCATTGGTCTCCGATTCAATTAAGAATGGAAAACCAATAGAAGATTATCCCTATGGGAAGATTGCATGGAGTAACAGTAGACATAGAAGGCGTATGCACATTGGCTAATTTCGAAGTGATCGAGATTGTTGATGACAACAATCAATATGCCACGCTCCTTGGAATTGTTTGGGCTATTGACATGAATGGGGTAATCAATCTGAAGAAGCAAACAATGACATTTGAGAGGAAATCGCTTCGTCTTGTAGTACCTTTAGACCCTACAGAAGGGTTGCGTTATACTAAACCGGTCCGTGACTATAAGGAAAGAGATGATAATTTGGACCAGTGATCCATTAATGAGAAAGGTATTATAGACTATGTGTGGATTCACTTATGTTACTTAATGCAATGGATCGAAAAGATCGTGAATAACATAAATAATTAAACAATTTGAAAACACAATCAAAACAAATCAACGCGGCCGAATTTAATAAAGGAGTTCACTAGACTTCCTGGATACGTTTCCTAGTCCTTTTGCTTCTAGTTTTTACCTATTAATTTTGTCTTCAAAATACTATTACAGAAAGAGCTCAAAAATAGAGTCTCAGATGAGAAAATGGACATCACCACCACGTCCAGCTCGAAATTTTCAGTCAAATGAGTATAAACTGGACCATACTTAGCCACAGTGACCTTCAGACCCCCTGGAAAGTCAAAGCCCACCTCTGCCTGTAGCAAAACTTCCTTCTTGTTGCAAAAAACCACCTCTATGGAAGAAAAACCACCTCTGCAACCAAAACCCACCTTGGAATGCACACTGGTGGTTTTGGTATGGTTCGACACCTACATAACAATATAGAAATAATGGGCGATGGAATACCACGTTCCACCGCTTGGTATGTTGGCTAGCACAATGGTGTTAAGGCGTGGTATATGTAAGTGGAAGGTCGGCGGGTCCAAAACTCCCGCCCGACTCTTCTAGCATTTTACATGGTTTGCATTTATTGTTATATCGCATGATATGGTATATATCATAATTTTAAATGTTGGATATGGTTGATATATCGTATGGATATATTACGATATAATATGTATATCGTGTATGGTTTATATGTAACCACATGCATGACTCTATTTCTAATTCCTACAGTTTGATATGGTATTAAGTGTTAAGGGACCGATAGTCATGCAGTTGACCCTAACCGTCCGACCATTTTCTGACACCTTCATACCCAAAACCATAAATATGACTACAACCTTTCCATTAACAAGTGACATAGTAGTTCATCTAGTGAGCGGAATCTAGTGAAATCTTAGCCTTCTGAGAGGTCAGGGTTCGATCCTCCCTGACCCACAAAATTTTTGTATTTACATGCCAATATTAGGCAAATCCGGGCTGCCACGTGTTAGCACCGGATTGGCCTGTTTCAACCAATAAAATTATGACACATCATCAACCTCTACTGACATCATCTTGGACATATGGTGCATTCCCGGGATGACACGTGTCTTACTAAAATCACCTTGGGTTGACCGTTGACCATTGACTTTGACTATTTGACTTTGACTTTTCCTCTTTTTTCCCTAGTTTTCCTTGAAACTTTCACCGACCTTAACTTCTTAATCTAAACTTGGATTTTTGTGTCGTTCACACCATTGGAATTGTCTCGGTGAGAGATTCGACTTGATTCCACTTTCATTTTCATTTGAAGACTTTGATATGGAGGCAAAACTAGATCCATTTTGGATCACTTCTCCCCACTGGAAGCTTTTGAACCACCAAAATTTAGTTTTAGTTATCGAGTAAGTGAGGATAAAGTTCCTTCACTTTTCCAATCTCTATCCATCATGCTTTACTTGGATTTGTACCTTTGAGTCCAACTTGAAGATACTCAACATTTCCTTGTTGTGAAGTCCTTATCCTCCTATCAAGAACTGTGTCCTCCTATAGCTCATGGAGATACTCAGGTAAAAGATCTTCAATGGAAGGTAGATGACCTTGCTCTTCAGGATCTTCAACCAAAGAAGGTTCATACAATCGCAAGTTTTCAACATTTATGACGGAATAGATTTGCATGTAAGCTGGTAGATCTAGGCAAAAAGCATTTGCACCAATTTTATCAAGTATTTTGAAAGGACCATATCTAATTGGTTTCAACTTTTTACCTTCCCCTTGTAGTCTTTCTTTGCTGATGTACAACTAGATTTAATCACCAACTTGAAAACTATGCTCAACTCGATGCTTGTCATGCCATGATTTATACTTTGCTTGGCTTCTTTCCAGTTGTTCCTGTACTGCCTGGTGAATTTCTTGGATTTGTTCAATGAACTTGGTCTCTTTGTCCACATCATTGTGTCTGTCAATTGCTATGTCTTTACCAAAGAAAAAATCCAAGGGAGACTTTGGTGTAAAACCAAAACAAGTCTCAAAAGGAGATATTTGAGTAGAAGAATGTTTTGCATGGTTGTAACCATGCTGCACATAACACAAATGGTCATCCCAAAGTTTGGGATGCTTGCTGCAATATCCTTGAAGCAACAGTATCACTATCTTGTTTACCACTTCTGTCTAACCATTTGTTTGTGGATGAAATGTCGTGCTCTTCTTTAATTTTGTGTTCAATAACTCCCATAGACTTGACCAAAGTTTCCCGACAAATCGAGAATCTTGATTGGATACAATAGAAGTGGGTAACCAAAAATGAACCCATAAAATTTTGAAACATATTTCTAGTTTATTTAGCTGTGACCTATTTATTACATGGTGTCAAAATACACATTTCACTGAACCTATCCACAACTACATACAAATAATCATGACTCTTTCTAGACTTTGGCAACCGCCCAACAAAATCCATGGAAACACTTTCCCAAGGATGAGAAGGAATTGGAAATGGAGTATACAAGCCTAATTTTCTATTACTTGGCTTGGTTGTACCACACATAGTACATCCTTTAATATATCTAGAAACTGTCTCAGTCATTCATGGCCAATAGCAGAATCTTTGTAATTATGCAACTATTTTACTTACCCCAAAATGACCTGATATGAGAGAAGTATATGCTTCTCAAATTATGTTAAACCTTTCAATTTTTGGAATGCATAACTTTCCCAAATGATATAATAGTTTTTCCTTTATGTAATAATCCAATTCTTCTACCTACTTGCCATGACTTAAAGTTGCATATGCATCCTTAAAATCTGTGTGTTGAGCATATTGTTTAATGTGACTTTCATGAATTACTGAATTATTCTTAAGTATTCTGGATGCATTCATGATTGGTATTGATAACATGTCTGCAACCTTATTATGTATGCCCTTCTTATATCTGATAACAAGATGAAATTGTTGTAGAAAACGCATCCACCTGTAATGTCATGATTGTTACAATTTAGTTTGTGAGTGTAAATATTGAAGTGGTCAATGATCTGTATGTATGATTGTTTCTTTACCCATGATGTAATGTTTCCACTTTTTAACACTTTTAACTAATGCATATAATTCTTTATCATATGTAGGATAGTTAACTACTGCTGATGTGAATGTCTCAGAATGAAAGCATATAGGCTTTCCATGCTGCATCAACACTGCCCCCATGGCATATTCACTTGCATCTATCTCGATCTCAAATGGATGCTGAAGATCTGGTAGTGCTAGTACTAGCACTATACTGATCTTTTCTTTCAATGTGTTGAAGGCTTTCTATTGTTTTCCTCCCCACTGAAACACCTATTTCACACTTTTCAAACCATGTAAAGGAGCTGCAATCAACGAAAAGTTAGCAATAAACTTTCTCCAATATTGCGCTGCCCCTAAGAAACTTCTAACTTCTGTAGCAGTATTGGGCTTAGGCCAATTTACAATGACTTCAACCTTAGATCTATCTTCAATTCACCACCACCTATAATATAACCCAAATAATTTAAAGATGTTCTACCAAATTCGCATTTTGACAATTTTACATAGAGATTTTCTCTTTCCAAAACATCTAAAATCTGCTTTACATGCTTAACATGTTCATCCCATGTTCTACTGAAAACAAGAATATCATCTAAATAGACTATTACAAAATAATAAATGAATGGTCTAAATACATCATTCATGACTCACATGAATGTGGCTGGAGTGTTAGTTAAGCCGAAAGGAATAACCATCCATTCATAGAGTCCTTGCTTTGTTTTGAAAGTAGTCTTCCATACATCCTATTCTGTAACTCTGATATGATGGTAGCCGCTTTGCAAGTCCAATTTAGAGAAGTAAAATGCATCCTTTAACTGATCTAACAAATCATCAATATGAGGAAGAGGATAAATATTCTTTATTGCGATTTTATTCAATGCTCTAAAATCAATGCACATTCACCACGAACTATCTTTCTTTCACACTAACACAATTGGTGATCTGCACGGAAATGTGCTTGGTCGAATAAACCCTTGATCGATCAAATCCTGTACCTGCTTCCTTATATTTTCATTCTCTAGAGCTAATAACCTATACATTCCAATGTTAGTTTGTGGAGCATCTTGCTGCAAATAAATCTCATGTTCTATCTCTCACTTGGGTGGAAGCCCTTTAGGCTCTTGAAACATAATATCATAATCGGAAACAAATTTAACTAGATCTACTTTCTGTTTAGGATTATAGCCTTGGAATGCATTGGATTTATCAATATCCTTTGCTTTTACAAACATAAGTAAAAAAAATTTACTTGCATTTACAATTCTTTTCATCTGTCTAGAATTTATGAGAGAGAAGTTATCTTTGAGTTTATGAGCCCTTACAATATATTCAATTCCATCCTTAGTGAGTTGATACTTATTTTCAGTTCGATAGAATATAGCATTTCTATCGTACAAGTATGGACTTCCTAATACAATTGCTTCAGAAATCAAATTAACTTGCGACCCACTATCAAATAAAGTATCAATTTTAGTATGCTTGGAAATGACTCTTATGTGAAATAGCTCATTTCTTTTCCTCTCATCATTATCATTATCAAAAGAATGTGAATAAGTACTTGTAGATGCTTTAGAATATTTACCTTTTACACTTGTAGCTGTAATCGTTGTCTCGTCACCTGAATCCGATCCCAAGTCCTTTTGAATAGCAGCAACATTCTTTGGCTCTTTACCTCCAAACTTCTTAAGCTTCAATTCCAGATGGAATGACCAACAGTGTGCCTCATTGTGTCCTTCCTTCTTACAATGAGTGCATGAAGGTTTATCTTTCTTCACAGTGTTTGTTTTCTTCTCCTTCCACTTAAGTTTCTTCTTGCCTTTATTCTTGCTTTCAATAGGTTTGGATGATTTCCCAACATTTTGGGTTACATTTTTACCTCTAGCTTCTAGATGAGTTTCTTGAACTGATACATCATCTAATCTAGTTGGATTAAACATAAGTATGGTATGCCTCAAATAACTATGAAGACCACCTATGTATTTCAACAATGTTTCTGGTGAGTCCAATGAAATGCCTAATGTTAAAGCTCTCTTACAGAATTCTTGAGTATAACTTTGAACACTTTGACCTTTAATTGACGTAGTGTTTGCCAAATCATCATTGCTTGTTGCATATAAGCCAATGGATAATTTTTTTTTTTAATTTCAGAAACAAATGCATTTCAAGTTGAAATGATTTTACCATGCTTTTGGAGATCTGCTTGTGTCTTGCCTTCCTACCATACAAGTGCAGTTCCTCCAAGTCGAAGGCTAGCAAGCTGGATATTCTTTCTTTCTGAATCAGCTAGCTGCATCTTGCAATATACATCAATTTTCCTTATCATTATATCAAGCTTTTCAGCATTAAGTTCTCCATCATAAATTGGCTAATCAAATTTTACATCTAATTTGATCAAAGAGGCTTTCTTTTTCTTCTTCTTAGAAGAACTTGTTTTATGAGAAGAAGATAATGATGATGACAATGATGGTGATGATGGAGGAGATGGAGGAGGCTTTTCTCCTTTTCCTTTATCTTCTTTATCTGGAGGAGTAAAAAGGAAAGGTTCCTCTACTCCTTTGTTTGGTTTAGGTGATGAAGTGCCTTCACCTTTACCCTTTTTAAACTCATGTTACATCTCTTCCACCATGGCACATATCGTTATGAAACTATCCAAGAATTGGGATTCTGACCCAAGTGGAGTTTCATTTTCCATCCTTCTTTGTGAAAAGACCCTTCCAATCTCTGTATTTGCCTCAACAAGCTCTCCTTCGCCTCGTTTCAACCCCAACCTAGTAAGCATCCAAATATTCACACAAACTTGTCGAACCTTAAAAGCTTGCTACTCTAATACCACTTGACCCATTAATGAAAAAGGTATTATAAACTATGTGTGAATTCGCTTATGTTACTTAATGCAATGGATCGAAAAGATTGCAAATAACATAAACAATTAAACAATTTGAAAACACAATCTAAACACATCAACACAGCCAAATTTAATAAAGGAGTTCACCAGACTTCTTGGCTACGTCTCCTGGTCCTTTCACTTCAAGTGTTGACCTATATATTTTGTCTTCAAAATGATGTTATAGGCATGAGCTCAAAAATAGAGTCTCAGATGAGAAAATGGACGTCACCATTGTGTCCAACTCAAAATTTTGAGTCAAATGAGTATAAACTTGACCATATTTGGCCACAGTGACCTCCAGGCCCCCTAGAATGTCAAAAACCACCTCTGCCTGTAACAAAGCTGCCTTTTTGCTTCACAAAACCTCCTCTGTGGAAGAAAAAGCACCTCTGCAACCAAAACATGCCTTGGAATGTGCGTTGGTGGTTTTGGTTTGGTTCGGCACCTGCATAACAATATAGACATAATGGGCAGATGGAATACCATGTTACATTGCTTGGTATGTTATCTAGCATAATGGTGTTAAGGCATGGTATATGTAAATGGAAGGTCGGCGGGTCGAAACCCCCACTCCACTCTTCTGCCATTTTACATGGTTTGGATTTATTGTTATATCGCATGTGATATGGTATATATCATAAGTTTAAATGTTGGATATGGTTGATATATTGTATGGATATATTACGATATAATATGTATATTGTGTATGGTTTATATGTAACCATGTGCATGACTCCATTTCTAATTCCAATGGTTTGATATGGCATTAAGTGTTAAGGGAATAGTGGTCATGGGGTTGACCCCAACCGTCTGGCCCTTTTCCGGCGACTTTATACCTGAAACCATAAATATAACTCCAACCTTTCCATTAACAAGCAACATAGTAGCTCATCTGGGAGCGGAATCTAGTTAAATCTTAGCCTTCCAGGAGGTTAGGGGTTCGATCCTCCCTGACCCCCAAAATTTTGGGATTTGCTTGTCAATATTGGACAAATCCGGGATGCCACGTTTCAACACCGATTGGCTCGTTTCAACCAATCAAAATATGACACATCATCAACCTTTGCTGACATCATCTTGGACATATGGCACATTCCTGGGATGACACGTGTCCTGCTGACATCACCCTAGGTTGACCGTTGACTTTGACTGTTTGACTTTTTTACTTTTCCTCTTTTTGCGCTAGTTTGCCTTGAAAGGCTGACTAGCCTTAACTTCTTCATCTGAAATTGGATTTTGGCGTCGTTCTCACTATTGGAATAATATTGGTGAGCACTTTGACTTGGTCCCACTTTCATCTGCATTTGAAGACTTTGATATGGAAGCAAAACTGGATCCACTTTAGATCAACCGGATCTACAAAATAACAGTGTGAGATCAAGATTAGGTTAATCCGACCACTGATGGATGCATTGTATGGGACCGTGAAAGTTCCTGTACATTAGATTCAGATGAGGAATTGGAACACTACAGAATATATTACACAAAGATTGTAGTATGATGACTAAATCGCTACACTGTGTATCATCAGAGGTAAGAAGTTTGGCTTATTATGATGGTCTAACTGATGTAGATAAATTTTTGGATGCATTTGAAAGGGAAGTGCTTGAGAAGAGCTTTGAAGCACTAGATTTGGCACTATGCACTACACCCACAAGATGGTGGGTTATGCATAAAGACAGTTTTGATGGGTGGCATGAGTACATAAAAATTATGAGATTGCAATTTTGTCACCCAAAAGTTCGGTTAACAAAGAAATATGATGGAAGGAATGATCCATGAAATCATTTAGAAAAATGGACTGACATTTATGGAACAGAGCCACAACTTGAGTGGGTGCATTTATTCTATCACACTTTGGATGTAATACCAATGAACTGGTATATGGAAAGAGAGCTTCGCCATGGCATTGAAGGGTGGGACATTTTGAGACAGGGATTCTTGATGGCATTCAACTTTGAGGATGGGTTCGAATGCATTGATGAGGCATTGTAGGATATTAAGGAAACGATCTTCAGAATACTATAGGATCCTTTGGACTTGATTCAACCATATTGGAGCACCCAGTTGCGCCATGCGCTGGAGTGCTATAATGTGACTTCCAAAGACGAAGAGGAGGACCCAAGGAACATTAACATCCTAGAGGTAGAAGGCCAGCACGAAGTTGAGGGACCAAAGATAGAGAACCTAGATATCATCATGCCACTGAAAATAGACAAGTAAACATTGGCACAGAGGCGGAATTGAAGTTTGTGAAGATAGGGACTACTGGGATGATGCTATGGTGGACAAGGTCACTGAGTTACTCCGCGAATATCAGGATATTTTTCCCACAAAATTTTCGGACTTGAAGATCATCATAGGCGACTTGGGAGAGATGAAAATAACTTTGAAACTGGATATGAAGCCTATTAAGAAGAGGCCATATCACCTTAATCCAAAATACAAGGAAAAGCTCCACCTAGAGTTTGATAAGATGCTTGCAGCGTGTATTATTGAGCTAGTGGAGGAATCTGATCGGGTGAGTCCAATTGTAGTTTAGGAAAAGAAGAAAAAGGATGAAATAAGGATTTTCATAGATCTTAGGAAGCTCAATGATGTTTGCGTTCATAATACCTTTCCAACTCCATTCACAGATGAAGTATTGGATAATGTTGGCGAGCAAGAGGCCTATTCATTCACTGATGGGTTCTTTGGATACCATCAAATAAAGATCATGCCAGAAGATAGGAGTAAGAATAACTTTGAAACTGAGCGAGGATGCTTTCAGTATACGATAATGCCTTTTCGACTTAAAAATGTGTCGGTGACCTTCTCGCGCATAATCATCGCAGTGTTTAAAGAGTTCATTCACAAATTTTTGGAGGTATATTTTGATGATTGGAGAGTGTTTGCACTGGTAAAGCACCATGTAGCCATATTACGCTTAATGTTGGATACATGGAAAAGGTATCAGATCACATTAAACTTGAATAAATGCTTATTTTGCATCCCATTCAGAATTTTGCTGGGTCATGTGGTATGCAGATAAGGATTAATGGTGGACCCTGCTAAAATCATGGTTATAATCAACTTGGAGGTGCCGAGAAGTGTTAAACAGCTGCGCACAATAGTGGGCCATAAAGGACACTATCATAAGTTCATTAAAATTTATCCTCAGATTATTGTGCCTATGGAAAAGCTACTGAAAAAAGATGCTACATTCTGTTGGAGTGTAGAATGTTAGTGGAGTCTGGATGTATTGAAGGAGAAAATAGTCACTACGTCATTCCTAGTCTTCCCAGATTGGAAGAAGGAATTTCATGTGCATGTGGATGCATCATGTATTGCGCTAGGAGAAATGCTGACATAGGTCATGAAGGAGAATTGGATCGCCCTATAACGTTTCCATGTAGGAAATTGTATAAGGCTAAAAATAATTATTTGATGACCAAGCACGAAGGGTTGGCTATGGTATACATGCTCCAAAAGGTCTGACATTACCTGCTAGGTGGACATTTTAAGATGTACACAGACCATTCTGCATTGAAAAATTTAGTCAATAAGCCTGTGTTGGGGGGGAAAATATGCAAATGGTTGTTGTTGTTTTAGGAGTATGATTTCGAGGTGATTGTGAAGCTAGGAAGGTTGAATACAGGGGCAGATCATTTGTCACGCATTGAAATGGGAGAGGATCCCACCAATCTAGAGGAGGGGCTGCTTGACGTGTATATCTTTGCGGTGGGCATAGCAGATAATCACTTTGTGGTCATTATCCACTTCCTAACTACAGGAACGACACCAGAGGGATACACGAATCAATAAAAGAAAGAATTGGTAATGCGCATGATAGCCTTTTTAGTTATTGTAGGGAATCTTTACAACATTATGTGCTTGATTTTGAATGAAATAGTATCCTTGCTAAAGCTCATGGAGGAGCTGTGGGAGGCCATTATGCAGGAAAAACAACAACGCAGAAGATTTTACGCATTGGGTTGTGGTGGCCAGCGCTGCATAAGGATTCCAAAGAATATTGTAGGGCATGCGATGTATGTCAGAGAATGGGTAGGCCATCATAGAGGGATGAGCTGCCTCTGAAACCAAAAGTGTCACTGTAGCCCTTTGAGAAGTGGGCAATTGATTTTGTAGGGCCAATTCATCCTCTAGGCAAGAAGACAGGTGCATGGTATATCATCACTGCGACCGAATATTTGACCTGATGGGCAGAGGCACAACCTGTGAAGGATTGTATAGGGGAAACAATAGAGAAATTCTTGTTTGAATATGTGTTGACCAGGTTTGGTTGCTTGAATATTTTGATGAGTGATCAGGGTATGCATTTTCTCAACGAAACGATCAGCGCATTGACAGAGGAGTTCCAGGTTTATCATTAGAAGAGTACACTATATCATCCTCAGGCCAATGGGATAGTTGAGGAATTTAATAAGATATTGGAGAATGCACTGACAAGGGTTTGCAATGTGTAGAGGAATGATTGGGATGTGCATGTACTAGCAGTGTTATGGGCTTATACAACTACCTATAAGAAACTTCCTGGTCAGACACCTTTTAGGTTGGTTTATGTCGTAGAAGTTGTAATGCCTATGGAGTACATTGTGCCTAGTCTATGCATAGTGGTTTTCATAGGAATGTCAGGCCATGGAGATTTAGACGAGAGTCTCACGTAGCTGACAGAGCTCGACGAAGATAGGTTTTTGGATGGATTCCATCAGCAGGTTTAGAAGGAATGTGAAAAATCTTGGCATGATCACCACATCAAACTATGCACCTTCAAGGTAAACGATTTAGTTTTATTATATGACCGTAAGTTTGATCAGTTTCCAGGAAAATTTCAGATGCACTGGCTGGAGCCATATGTTATCAAGGAGATTAAGATGGTGGAGCAGTTCAGCTCATGAAGTTGAATGGAGATCCATTTTCGGGAAGGGTAAATGAAAGCCAATTAAAGCCATACACCAGGGATCCAGTCCAATTACTACATGATGTAGCATAGTCTTAGCGCTCCAGGCATCTGCAAGGAGGCACGGGACTATACACTACACTACCTAGTTTGTAGATCTGCGTGACAAGGGGTTTGTGCGAAACAAGATGGTGCCACAGTATCACAAGAAGTGCAAAGGGAGCTATGCTATAGTGTGAGAAAATGTGCAATGCAGCCAGAAAGTGATCGTTATCGTCACTAGTCATGATTTGACGCTGAGGAGATGGTTAAGAGGAGTGGGGGGGCAACACTTAAGGTTTAATTTAAGAGTGAAATATTTGGAAATTTGCTGCCAATCTGGTGTTTATGGATGCATTTTGGGGGAACGGTTGAATTTGAATTTGAATTCGCCTATAAATTATGCATGGTTGTCCAGCGAAAAATAGTTTGCATCCTTAGAATTTCTGTGTTGTGTTGTCTGGAGCAAATGAATCGCGAGTATTTAGAAGCTTTGATCACAAGCCCCACATTTGAAAAGTTTCCTAAGTTATATCGAAAGCTCATTAATGATGTCATGTTAGAACTAGGTCCCACTAAAACCGCTAGTACTGGAGGAACTATCACCTTTGAGGGAGCTACTTCAGAGGTGATGAACATGGAGGTTCCAGCTGCAATGCCTATGATGCTAAGGTCACTTAGGCTGAAGCCTATGCTTGTAAGGGAGTTCCCAAAAACAAATAAATATAAGCAAAGGAAGTCGGTGCAAATGCGCGAATCACCGAGGAAGAATGCCGCTACACACACCCATAGAAAAGAAAATCTGAGCATAAAAGAGAAGGGGAAAGTGGTGGATATGGAGGCTGAGGAGGGCACGGAAGATGTAGAAACTAAGGGGGTGGACCCTATATCTAATTTTCTGGAATATATCCCTCCGTGCAAGGGAAAATGAAGGTCCCTAATGACTCATATGTAGGGAAATTCCTCCTCAACACAACCCTATTACCGAAGAACCTAAACTTTGAAGGTCTGCGCTTAGTGCAAATCCTGTATTTGAAGCTAGAAGACTGGCATTTGGTGGACCATGAGCGATTCCCCCACCTTTCTACAGACACCTACATGAAGAGGGTCTTCTACAAAGAGTCTGGTGTCACTCAACTAGAGCCTATGGAATGGATTTGTGGAGTGAACCAATTGGGGTTGTTGAACCTGTTGTGGGTGCCCCACTACCATCACT
The DNA here is from genome assembly GCA_000404065.3 of Pinus taeda. NCBI lineage: Eukaryota > Viridiplantae > Streptophyta > Pinopsida > Pinales > Pinaceae > Pinus > Pinus taeda. Next base: position 10,298 of record APFE031755871.1, on the reverse strand, counting down.
CCAAAATAAATGTAATCGTCATTAAGTAGTTGCTATGCCTGGTGCATGAGGGGTGCTTGTGGCTGAACATGCTGATCCCCATCACTGATATGTTGATCCATCAGATTAGGCTATTGCCAAATTCAGGGTTAAATCCAACCAAGGAGTTTGGCGAAAAGATGAGCGAGCGTGACCTTACAAAAAAGATGAAGGACAAGTTCAAACTTGTGAATAAGTTGCACGGGTACTTGATTATCTCGATTACTAACCCCGCGGTAAAGGTTGCCACAAAGATTTTGGCTAGCAAGGTTATGAGAAAGTGCCGCGTGGACGAGATGCCGACACTAATGGTTTCTTTGGTAGCACAGTTTGGAGAGGGCATACAGTTCAACTGGGCATGTTACTTGTGTAGTGAGTTCCTCTTGAACTATAGAGAAGTGCAGGATGAGAGTAAAACATTCCATTGTTTGTGGTTGTTGCTCTCGATTGTGTTGGTCGCCTGGGATTTGCTGGAGGACAGCCAATATCCTCTGGTAGAAAAATATTTGTCGGAGGCTACAAAATTTGCATCTTTGTGGGACAAAAAAGATGTTGCACATGTCACAGAGACCAAAGTCTTTTGGTTGCTAATGGAGGTGAACATTTGAATGGACATCAACCAGAAGCCGCAGTTGTCACCAACCGTGTTTGAACAAATTTCATGGTACATGGAGTTCAAAGCCAACTTCCACTGCGTATACATCTAGGTGCAAAAGGATCTGGAGAAAAAATGGTTCGACCTACCCTACCTTGCTACAGATGATGCTATTGAGGAGGTCATCAAGGGTTGGTTGACATATTGGAATTTTCCTTCTAATATGGCCATAGAGACTAGCAAGTCTGCAGAGAAGAAGAAGAAGGATGCGACCAAATAGAAGGTACAAAAGTTGGCTAAGAAAAGGAGGAAAGAGGTTGAGGAGAAGGCCGGGGTAGAAGCAGAGTGCATTGCAAAGAAGCAGGGAAAGTAGGAAGAACACGGATCTAAGCGAAGTGATAAGTCCCCTTCACCCCAAATGGTGGAGGAGGAATAGTCAGAGCAGGGTGGCAGTGACCAGGAGGAGCAGGAGAGCACTCCCTTCTAGATCAAGAGATATAGAGACCAAGGGAAGGAAGGATCACGAAAGAAGTCGAAGGTGATAAAGCCATCGCTAGATCCAATCACCTTAACAGATGGCGACCTAGATGAGATAAGTGATAAGGTGTGGGATACCACCGCAAAACTATTGTAGCAGTTTGAGCAATAGAAAAAGAAGGCACTGAGCACCATCCATAAGGATATGCACAAGCTGCAGATTTAGAGGAATAGCATCCAGGTAGATGTAGGATAGGGTAGTGTTGCATCAACAAGTTTGCCACTGGGGACCACTCAAGTAGCAGAGATAGTTCGGTCACTGGATCCCTACGTAGCCACGCTACTAGATGGATCCTTGCGTGTAGAGGCAGATGCTGACAAGGCTATTGTTAGCTCTTTGAAGAACATCGACCTCAACTTGGCCATGCTCCCTAGTGAGTTTCTTCACATGCTGCAAGTAGGTGTGATAGTAGAAGTTAAGGCCTAGGAGCAGCGTGCATTGAGCCTTATCAATGAGTATAGAGTCAACAACAAACAAATTTTCGTTGAGAAATTAGAGGCACTGGAGGGATAGAAGAAAGTCTAGGCACAAAATGACTAGCTTGTAGTCACGGTGGCAGAAGCCTATAGAATAGTACCTGAGCTGCATATACCAAAGGAAGTGCTATTAGAGATGAAAATCAGAAAGTGGACTACAAGCGTGTGCAATTCCAAGACAGAAATGGCTAGAGTTCAGTTTGAGTTGAACTTGAAGATCACAGACTTAGATTTGAATTCACAGCCTTCTACTCCACTAGAGATCAGGGAACAGCGCAAAGTCACCATGAAGGATGGAGTTGTGACATTAGATGCTGTGGTGGGAGACTGCACTGCACTCCTTGAGCAAGCAATGGAGGTAGTCACTGCTCTACAGGAAGATCCCACCCTGCAAGCCTTCAATACACAAGCTCGTGAACTCCAGCAAAAGTATGATGAAGTCAGAGCAACAACGCGCACTGTTGTTGCCACACAATGCCTTGCTAAGTTGCAAGAGGCTAGGAAGCTGCAACTACAGGTGGAAGCAACACAGAAAAAGAGGTGGTCCTCAAGGCCAAATTGGGGCCCTAGCTAGATGAGGCCTACATTATCTCCACCAACATTTAGGAGAAGTTGGCAAGCCTACAGAGAACACAACATAAAATCAAGGAAGATAGTGTAGGACCGACAACAGAGTAACTAGTGAAGAAGATCAAATAGGTAGCCACGCAGAGTGTGGCTGAAGTGGTAGTGACACAAGTGGAGTTGGGGGGTCTTCACTGTAAGATCTCTGTGCCAGCAAAGTGACTCAAGGGCGAGTCACGATCTTTGTGTTGGGGGCTTGTTGGGATGGGGTCCCCTAGGGTCAATTTTAGGGAAAAGGCCCAAGTTTTGTTGTATAAAATGTAAAGTCTCCACAAGTTATGGTCGTACAGCACATAGATAGTTAAAGTGTCATAAAGGGTTTTACCCTTGTTTTATGTAAGTTGAGTCAGATTTTTAAGATCCACCCGTTATCTGCAGACCATGGGATTGTATAAATAGGTGTGTCTTAGGATGTCTAAAAAAAGGACTGATGATGAAGACGAATGTAATGGGTCAGTAAGAGTAAAATAAAATAATTCTTAGAGTAGAAGGAAGGCTTTGTAGCTGTGTGCACAGAGGCCTAGAGTAGAGCCCGCAGCTGAGTGCGCGAACCCCTGCAGCTGAGTGCACAGGGAGGTCTTGAGTCTATAAGTCTGAATTCATTATCAATAAAGACGATTGTCGCAGAAATACTTGTGTTATCTCTTTACTTCTTTTATATGAATGTGCCTTATGTTATAATGAGTTTATGAAATAATGATGTATTGATGTCTGACTTTACATGATTTATATTAATACATGAACGCAATTATTGTTAATTGTTTACATGAAGAATATCTTGTTGTATGTTAAAGTTATTGAATACTTAAGCCGATCGGAGTAATTACCGGGTTATAAGTCATCTTTTATGCATGTAAGTATTTGATCCACCTATTTAGGGTCCGTAAAGGATAGTTGTAACCATTCCTGGAGGTATAGAAACTAATTAGAGGGAGTTACATTGATAAGCCTAAAAGGCTTATTGATCTATGCAAAGGCCTATTTAGGGCATAAAATGACATCATGCTCATCTCTAAGTGCGGAAACTTGGTTACAACATCCCCCCATACTGCTTCAGGTGATACTTCAGTCCGCGCTCCATGAGTTGATGTCGAAAGGGCCAGTAGTGTAGGGATTTTCTTGGTAAAACTAACTCTAAACCTGGGTCAGGACCCACTAAGCCAACATGGGGTTTATGGATGCTTTGGCATGTATATATGTATTGTAACATTGAAAGGAATATAATGAAAAATCAATCTAGTAGTCCCGATTTTGGGATCTAGGGGAAAATCTCTATGTATATATATTTTATGTTTTATGCTCTCACTATTGTTTATTTTATGTTTTTATAATTCGTATGAAGGTATTTTTTTTACGGGGTTAAAACCTTCATTTGATATCAGAGTTGTTTCGGCTTCAAGGGGACACCTTGTTGTTGAGGGGTTTTTCTCGGGCCTGTGGTAGACCCAGTTCAATGGGAGATCCATAGGATCTATTCTTGTCGTGAAAGAATATGGCGAGAAGTGGAAAGATAAAGATCAAGAAATTTAATGGTCAGAATTTTGAGTTGTGGAAACTCAAGATGGAGGATCTTCTCGTGGATAAATATTAGTGGATCACGGTAGATATGGATACTAGACCAATGACAATGTCAGCTGAAGACTGGGCGAAGTTGGATTGGAAGGAAAAGAGTGCAATACGGTTGTGTGTCTTAGATTCAATATTGTTGAATGTATTAGGGGAAGCTTCGGCGAAGGCTTTGTGGGACAATTTAGGGAATTTGTATGAATCTAACTCTCTGGTGAATAAACTGTTCCTACGGAAAAAGATATATAGCATGAGGATGAAGGATGGAGACTCAGTGATAGAGCATATGAACACCTTTAATACTGTGGTAAGACAGTTATTATTTGTTTATATTGAAATGCCAGATGAAGATAAGTGCATCAGTTGGTTGTGTTCTCTACCATATTTGTGGGATAGTCTGGTTGTTGCAATAGATAGCAATGCAACTACCTTTGAGTTTCATGAAATCTCATCCTTGCTCTCGGTGGAGATGAGATTGAAAAATATGGAGGGCCGGAATGGTGATTCCTTTTCTGTATGAGGATGGTTCCAGAAAAGAAAAAAAAATTCCTCGAGTGGGATATTTAAATCTAGAGGGAGATCTAAATCTCCAAGAAAACCTGTAAAGGTGTGTTGGAAATGCTGAAAGGAGGGGCACTTCAAAAGGGATTGTAAATATGAAGTTCTTGAGAAAGGAAAGGGATCTAATGATTCCCCTTCTACAAAAGTGAAAACCATCTGAGATGAAGGTGGGGATGTGTACTTGGCTTCTTCTTCGTACACATGTAGATCATGAGGCATGGTTGATTGACTCAGGTGCATCTTTTCACTTCACTCACCATAGAGAGTGGTTTTGCAAGTGTGACAAATATGATGGTGGTGATTTCTTATTAGGGGATGACAGGAAGGATAGAATCATTGGTCACAGAAAATTCAAGTTCAAGTTGCAAGGTGGAAGGATTATAACACTTCAGGGTGTTCTGCATATTCCTGCATTAGCTAGAAATTTGATTTTTGTAAGCAAGCTAGATGATACAGGTGTAAAAACAATGTTCAAGAAAGATAACTGCAATATGGTTCAGGGAACATTGTTATTGATGCGGGGAGTTTGTATTGGAACTCTATACAAGCTTCAGGGTAGCACTGTTATTGATGGGTGCACTAGTTATGTGGTTCTTGAAAGTGGAGTAGAAAATGTAGTGGTCTCTGGAGAAAAGACCATGCTATTGCATCAAAGGATTGGAAATATTGGAGAGAATGACCTTAGAATACTTCATGGTAATGGTATGGTAGAAGGTATGTCTAATTTCTCTTTGGATTTTGAATTTTGTGAAAATTGTGTACATGTGAAGCAAAATTGGGTGAGTTTCCCCTTTGGTGCTAAGAGGTCGAAATGAATATTAGAGCTTATGCACAGTGATGTGTTTGGACTTTTGTCAGTTCCATCACTGGGTAAGTTTGTGTACTATGTATAATTTATATATTAATTTCCAAGGATTACATGGATATATTTCCTTAGGAATAAATCTGAAGTCTTTGATAGGTTTAAAGAATTTAAGGCTCTAGTGGAAAACCAGACAAAGAAGAAGATAAAGGTGCTGAGGATAGATAACGATGGAGAGTTTTGCAAGAAACAATTTGAAATTTTTTATAAGAAGTGTGGTATAGTACGATAAAAGACTACTCCATACACACCTTAGAAAAGTGGAGTTGCAGAAAGAATGAATAGGGCATTGATGGAAAAGGAAAGAAGCATGCTCAGTGGTGTCAGGTTAGGACAAGAATTTTGGGCAGAGGCAGTGGAGACTGCATTTTACCTGGTCAATAGATCACCTTCATCAACTTTGGAGGATAAGACTCCATAAGAGCTATGGACAGGTAAGAAACCTTCTTTTTCACATCTGAGGGTATTTGGATGTGATGCATATATACATGTTACAAAGGAGAAAATAACAAAGTTGGATAGCTAATCTGAAAGTTGCATCTTTATTGGATATAAGGATGGTTTAAAAAGTTATAAGCTTTGGAACCTAGAAACAAGAAAGGTTGTGTACAACCGTGATGTGATGTTTAAAGAGGTGAAAAATGTTATTAAACATGAAGTCCTACCAAAGGAACCTAAGAAGATACAGATTGAGATAAAGGAGGAAGAATCAAACTTTACAACAGAAGAGGAATCAGAAGATGAGCAGCCACAAACTCCAATTGTTATAAGATCAGTTCGAGAAAGAAGGTAGCCAGAAAGGTATAGTCCATCTTCTTTCTGTTCAATTTTTTCTTTATCTATTACTAATGATGATACCAAAAAAATTAGGGAGGTAATAGATTCAGAGGATGGAAAACTTTGGAAAGAGGCCATGGTTGCTGAGATGGCATCTTTGCACAAAAATGAGGCTTGGGATTTGGTGGAGTTTCCAGATGGAAGGAAACACATTGGAAGAAAATTGGTGTTTAAGAAGAAGATGAATGAAGAAGGAAAGGTGGAGAAATACAAAGCTTGGTTGGTAGCAAAAGGTTATTCCCAAGTGCTAGGAATTAATTTTGGTGATATTTTTTCTCCTACTGCCAAGGTAACTTCTATTATATTAATTTTATATGTTTTTTCTTCTTTTGAATTTTAGGTAGAATAGATGGATGTGAAGACAACATTTCTTCACAGGGATTTGGAAGAAGAGATCTACATGACGCAGCCTGAAGGCTTTATGGTGAAGGGTAAGAAAGACTTGGTACACAAGTTAAAAAAGTATTTGTATGGGTTAAAATAGTCACCAATCATGTGGTATAAAAAAATTAATACATATATATATGGGGACTTGGCTTCACTAGAAGCAAAGAAGATAATTGTGTGTTGGCTTGTATGGGCCTAACCCAGGTTCAGAGGTGATTTAGCTAAGAAAATCCCGGTACTACTAGCCCTTTCGGCAATAGTCCGTGGAGCGCAGACTAAGGTCTCACCTGAAGTAGTATGGGAGGGTGCTAGAACCAGGTTTCTGCACCCTTGGGATGTCTGATGGGCTTCTAAAGGTCCGCATTATGACCTGTCGCTATGCACACTTATGATCCCTTCGTAACTTATGGAGCAGCTTCCGCGTAGCCATTTCGGGGCACGATCCATATAATACCCAAGTTCCTTGCTAATTAACTAATTACTTAACTTGTGTGTGTAAGATTTATGGTTATTACAGCATATTCAACAATCATATCAGTGTGCATGATATATAACCTAATACAAACATAATGAAGATAATGCATAGAAAATACACAAAAATAAGAATCAACTTCTCTTTATTAATCTTTAATTCCCACTTACAGACTCGACACCTCCCTGTGCATTCAGCTGCAGGGGTCCACGTACTCAGCTATGGACTCTACTAGGCCTTTGTGAACTCAGCTGCAGATCCTCTTCCTACTACTATGACCCAATACAATTAGAATCCTACTCTAAGCTCGAACCATTCCTTCGCTACTTACTCTATCATCGTCTATCTTTACAACTTAGAGCCTCACTCTATTTATACAATCCCATGGTCTGTGGACCATGGGTAGGGTGAAATGAATTTACATTACATCACATTACTTTAGGGTGGAGAACCCTATGACTTAACCTCTACTTCATGCTCTGCGCCCAAAATTCGTGGAGTCTTACAAAACCTTTGAGCAAAACTTGGGCTTTGAGCCCCAAAACCTGCTATGGGGGAATTACATGCCCAACAGGCCCCCAACACAATCATTGTGACTCATCCTGAGTTACTTTGTTGGTGCGGCGATCTTGGCACAGAGCCCCTCCAACTATTCCTGTATTGCTCGAAGGTCTACGACACACTCTTCTGCTATTTGCTAGACCTGCTACATGCACTCTTCTTTTGCTTCTTTGTGAGGCTCAGCTATCTGTCTTAGAACATATAGTCCCTGCATCTATGCGAGCTTTCCCTCAATCTTGGCCGTAATGGTGAAGGCCTCATCAATCCAAAGTTGGATGCATGCTTTGAGAAGGGCCTCTTTCTGCCTTGCAACATCCACTTGTTCCTTTAGTGCCCTTGCCTACTACATCTTAGCCAACCATTGGGTGAGGACGACTGTCTGTGCTGTTCCCTCAACATTGTCATACTACTGTTGTAGTTCACATGCCTCTATTTCCAGGCATTGTATGTTGGGGTCCTCCTCAAGGATGTGAGGACGTCAAACGCTTGGTCCAACATACCGGTGCAGTCCTGTAACCCTTGTCCAATTTCTTCCAATCTTGTTTGATTTGTGCTAATGCGCTGTTATTTAACTTCCAGAGGAGTGGAAGGTTGCACCTTCATCCGTAGCTCAGCAATCTCGAGGTTCAGCTCTAGCTGCACTCATGATGTTTCCTTGCGCGCGCTTCAGACTCCACTTGCCAGATAGTGGATCTACATATCAGTTGGTAGGTCTGTGGTGATGGATAATTCTGGAACATGCTAGCACACTTCATCCACTATTTGTGTGATCTACCGATTCTGTGACACTAGCTCATCACGCTGGAGGATGAGTTGTTTGATGTTGACCTTTTTCTCATTTAATTCCTAGATCACGCGACCTTCCTAGGCACGTAGCTCTATTGTTATTCCGTCCTGAAACTGGTACAATGTGTCTCGTAGAAGGACAGCCAAATTTAGGCAATGCCCCTTGATCCAGCCCACCATGGCTCTATCCTCCTTGCTCTCCGCTGTTAGCACTCCTTCCGATAGCACTATGGTGTTGACCATTTTTGCGCATAGTAACTGCACTGCTGCTGATGTACCTGTGGCGCTGTAGGTGGCTACTGCTCCTTCTTGTGGGGGCCACACCTAAAGTTCATGCAGCTGTGCCATTAGGGCCCCCAACACAATCTGTTGCTCCGTCATGGCTTCTTGGAGTGCTTCACTGGTGACCTCGTGAATTGTGTTGCCAATGATCCAGGTGGATATTGGTGGCCACCTGCCAAGTCCATCTGGACCCTCATCATTGTCTCTTTCAGCATTTTCAGTTTCCTTAATTGTAGCACAACTTACTATTTTTAGCAGTTTTCGGGTCCTGAACTTCCGGAGCCGTTTTGAGGCCCTAACGACGTTTTTTGGGAAATCTGGGGGCAACATGGGTCCATGGACCGATGTTGCCCTTCCCAAAGTGGTAGTTCTCGGATAGATCTTTCTAACAAGCTATCATACGCATCAAACAGAGATCGTATGCCAAAGTTACGACCCCGGGAAATTGATGTACCAATTTACCCAAAACGGGGCCCACAATTTGGCGTTTCATCTTCTAAGGGTCGGTTTTGGAATGTGAAGGGTTTTCCATTGTTTCTCAATAATAAATAGGCCTTCGAGCCTCATTTTAACACAAGTGGGAACAGTTCAGAGACATGTAGCCGCACATCTCTTCTCAGAGATAAGCTACACCATCGTCCTAGTTGGTTTATTTCCAATTCTGGTTGTAAGCATATTTCGGTATTTTCCATTAATGAAATGAAGTATTATTTCCGCTGCATCTCCTTATTTATGGTTATCGCATCTCTGTATTTATGGTTATCTCTGTAATCTATTGCGTTCCTGTTTAAATCCGGATCAGTGGTATCAGAGCGGTCTGCTTTTTCTCTGTATTTCCTTGCATGTCCCCAACGAGGTCAGGATATAAGGAGTTAGGGCTTGAACTGGTCGAACCTTTGTAAGACCAGCCTCGAAAATACCGACGGCCTCCCATGGCGGATGAGAAGAAAGACGAGGGGGCAGGAGATCCTATCAAAATCTTGCTCGAAGAAGCACTCGAGCGGAAAAGGAACGCGATGATGGATAGCTTTGCGCAGATCCTTCAGCGACTACCTAGAGGTGACGCATCGGCTTCCAGCAACGACTTTGGAAACGCCACGCCCTTTAAGGTACAAGTTAATTTTGAAATCCCCATCTTCGAGGGTAAAATAGACGCAGATGCCGTAGATAAATGGTTAAATCTGCTAGATGGGTATCTCTCTGTTCATGAATTTTCAAGTCGGGAAAAGATTGTTTTTGCTCTTCTCAAAGCAGCCCCCCACGTCAAGGACTGGTGGGAAACCTACTGCGAGAAGAAGAATGAAAGTACTGGCTCACTATTTTCAGCCGCACCCACCTGGGACTCGTTCCGGAATGCCATCAAGGAGCAGTACTACCCTGTCGGGAGCTATGAGGATGAATACATAAAGTGGACCACGCTGCGGCAGGGAAGGGACCAAGACGTGCCGGAGTTCACCAATCTTTTCCATTCCCTTCGCACAAAGTTGGGTATCAAGGATTCGGAGCAACATTTGATACTCAAATACCGGGGCTGCCTGCACAAGTACATCCAGGAAGAGATACAATTCCTAAACATCCCCTCGCTCGGCGCGGCATACCGGTATGGCGTCAAGGTCGAACAGAAGTTGAAACAAAAGAAGCGAGATTTTGGATCTGCGAATCCAAAGCAGGGGAAAGGTGCCCCTAAACCACAAAACAAAGGACAGAGCCAAGGAGGGACAGCCCAAGACAAC
>APFE031755868.1:59172-183247 GCA_000404065.3 Pinus taeda | reverse complement strand
AAGTTTGACGGTGTTTCTCTTTTTTCTTCTTAATTGTTTTGGATTGGATAAAATAAAATCTATAGCTTTCATTTGAACAAGCAAAATTTACAACTTAAATAACTCTATGAAAGTATGCTTTCAACAAGATCTCCTCATCCGAAAAGCTAAATCTACAAGAAAAGATTTATGTTTTTTCATTGTTAATTAATAATGTTGTTATTTTTCATTTTTAAGAGTTATATTAAAATATATTATTTTGATATTATTATTATTTTCTTATTTTAAAAACCGTTTATAATTAAATATATTATTTGATAATATTTTTTTCTTTAATATATATAATTTTTTTTGTTGTTATATATTCATATTAAAACCTGTATAATATTTTTTATTATAAATAATTGTTAAAAAAAAGTAAATATAAATATATATATTTTTTTTTTTTCTTAATTTTAAAAATGTCCAATTTTGTAATGTCTATACTTAATAGGTTTTATTGTTTTCCTTATAGAATCAAATTCAAATTCGAATTTAAATTCCTTATAGAATCAAATTTAAATTAGAATTTAAAGTTTCTAACTATAGTTAGATGTTAATATCCTTACTACAAGTTGTATGAACTCAAGTAACGTCTAATACTCTAATACCAGGGAGGAGAAGCCAAATAATGCTACTGTGTTTTGATTTATGGGTTAAAGATAATGAAAGATGGAAATATATTAAATTAAAATGCAAGTTAGAAAAATTTTGTGAACACTTTTCCAACAAAATAGTGTGGTGCATTATAAGGATTAGATGAAGATGCAGATCATGCCACATGTTTAAATAGAGGGTGATGTAAAGCGAAAAGATCATATAACAATTAGTTTATAAAAATTAATATTTTAATAACCATTATTAAAATATTTATTTTCATAAAGTAGCTTTTATTTTTTTGGTCTTTACATTGCCCTCTATTTAACCCTATGTCATGATATGTGTTTTCATCTCACCCTCAACCATACTAGCAAGCTGGAAACCAGGAGGTAAAATAATTTTTTCTGCATTTTTATTTGTTCCTAAACCACATTAGCTCGAAACAGGTCAGCAAAATAAAATTTCCTAACAAACCCTATTTTTCTTTAATGTGATTTCTACCTTAAAAACCTCTTCTTGAAAAATAGAATCAATAAAAACAAGCCCTAAGTACGTTAAGACAGAATGCCGAGTAGCACTAGATACCTTGTCGCAGAATGCAGAGTGTATAGCTATGTCACCGCGTAAATATTATACGGACTTAAGGACTTGCAGTAGATGATGTGAGCTGTCAGCTCACATTTTTGCTGCTCATTATTCCACCAAAAATACATCAAGGTTCTATGAATCTGAGCAGCAAACCCTTGCCCTATCTTTGGCAGCAAGTAAAGAAAGGAACCATGATCCGAGGTTCTATGAATCTGAGCACTTTCCCAGCGTCTAAAGAACAGAACCATGATCTGATAGCTAGCATTAATCGTCTCTATAATGTATAGCCATTGCCCGTATAGCTATAATGTGAATTTGTCACAATATTTAATACATACAATCAAGACAAAACTGAACACCGTATGATAGAATATTAAACACTAATGCAAAGTGCGTAGAAAGCGTGACACCTAACCAGAATCGATTGATGGAAACGCGAGTATAAAGGGGTGCACATTTATTCTAGTGTCTCCATTGATGCCTTGTGGCCATACTATAAAGATATATTAACTCTGGCTAGTATTGTGAAACCTGCATTTTAAGGAAAAGGTAATATTGTCAGATCTGCATTTTCTAGAAATTTGTTATAGAAATCAAAGATTCTGCTTGTGAGCAATATGATTCTGGTGCGACTGATAGATGGCCGCGATGGGGCCAGGACACTCTGTGATCTCAGACGTATATCACACAAAATCCCATATCAGGCTCGTCCATGTGCTCATCCACGGCCGAGTTTGTCGTTAAAAAACGTGTGGAAGTTGGATAGCCGTGATATTCGCTGCAAGAGATACTGTGATGATGACACATAGCACTGGTAAGAAAAAGGGGGCATAAAGGACCGATATGAGTTTAGATGATGGATCTTGACAGCGGTCCGAATCGGCCCAAAGGAATCCTGCGAGCCGGCCCCTCTCCGTGCAGCGGCAGGGCCAGGCTTATCTTTTCGGCTCTTCACTTTCTATATGTGGGGAAAGGCTATCGATGCTCCTTCTGGATAAAATTGTGTAGAAAGAATCGGTGTTATTGAATCACCATGGGAAAGGGGACTTCCGAAAGATTATACAAAATGAAATCCTTAAAAGGAATACAGATCAATGTCAGTGTGGACGAGTGCAGCGTCGATTCAACGGTGTTCGTCCTTTTTGAACTCTAATGTCGTGTACGTAATCCCAAAACATGTTTCATTACATGTTAAAAAAATAAATTTAAATAGGTTTGTTGATTTTATGAATAGTTTGAAATCGATAAATAGAAATGAGGTGATGTCAAAACATGTTTCAGTATATGTTAAAATATATTGAATTTAAATAGGTTTGTTGATTTTATGTTGAATTTAAATAAGTTCAGTTTATTGATTTTAAAAATATTTTTGAAATGATAAATAGAAGTAAGATTAAATTTCTATTTATCCGTCACTATTCCTAGTCTCATTCATTATTCCTAAATATTCTTGAAATAAACAGTTCTTAAATATTTGTAACTATTCCTAATCTCATTCATTATTCCTAAATATTCTCGAAATAAACAGTTCTTAAATATTTTCCAAATAAACAATTAAAATAAAAATATATCATATTAAATATTGACATGTAAATCCCTAACTTTTAAATCATTTTTTTTTCAATTAAATCTTTGAGCTCTATGTTATTTTGTTTTTCTTACTCAATTTATTCATACCACTCCATTTAAAAAAAAATTATATTGAGAAAATATTATTACAGTCAAATTATGTTCGACTCCATCCGAATGAAACCCTTAATTTTTAAACCCCACAAGTAATTCCAACTTCAACTCTCTCCCATAACAATAACCTTAAATTATTATTATTGTTACAAATTCCTTTAATTTTTAAATTGTACAGTTCGTTCCCATTTGTATCCCATAATAATGACTATAAAATTTAAATTACCATTTTTATTACGCATCCCTTGATTTTTTTGAGGATTGTTATTTGTCCTTGCTGTTAGGTAGTGGGTCATTGTTTTGATTTTTAAATTTAGAACTATAGTAAATATAATTCGTATGAATTTTTGGAAATTAGACGCATTATTTTAAACATTCCTATGAAGCATGAAATTTTTTTTGGAAGACGTGGAGTGTGGGATTCATAAGTTTGCTAATGGAAAATCAAGGTTATCAAAGTGAGATCTTTAAGATTAGAAAATCTATCTTCATTTCTTATCTTCTCAAGCTTTTTAATTTCACTGTAGGGCATGGCTTTCCTAAGCTTTGGACGCAGAACCTTATTGTGCTTATCTTAAAAAATGGGGACCAAAGCATTCTCTCTAACTATAGGACCATTATCATTAACCACATCCTAGCCAAACTTTATTGACTCACTCGAGAAAAAAAATCTTAGCCTTTGGTGTGAGAACCAAGTAAAAGAGCTAAAGGGGAAGCTAGTTTTAGGAGACATCACTCGACCATCGACCACCTTATCACGCTTACGATCATCGTAGAGGAATGTCACAATAGTGAAATTGATCCCTTATGTTGTTTTGCAGAGTTTAGAAACACTTTTGATATTGTCCCCTAAGATAAGCTCTGGGAGAGACTTGAAGAGATGAGGGTTCCTCCTCAACTGAGGATTGCTTTGATCTGCCTTTATGAGACTATCATTACCAAGATTAACACCAATGAAGGGTGGTCTAAAAATATTAAATGTAATATCGGGGTTAAGCAAGGTTGCCCCCTTTCCCCTACCCTCATTATTTACATCAATAAGCTAGAGGGGTGGCTGGAAACTGTGGGATGCAAAGGCACTAAACTCACTCGTATTATCATTACTCTTCTCCCTTATGATGATGATATCATTCTTCTTGCAAGGAGCTACGATGACCTACACAAGGAGCTTAAGACTCTTCATGTCTAATGCTCCAATATGGGTATGAGAGTTAATACCAACAAGACTAAATTCATGATCATCAAATAAAAAAGATCACCCATGGTAGTTTCATATATGATAAACATTGTCTTGAGTTGGTTTCTTCTTATAAATATTTGGGTATTGACTTTCCTTATCAACTCAACTGGAATTTTAGGATCGAGAAAAGAATTTTTGGACACTGGAAAGCCTACTATGATCTTGAAAACAATTGTAAGTAAACTGATCTTTACATTTGGAGTAAAAAAAGGTTCCTCTTTGAGACTCTTGTCACCCTGATTGTATTATAAGGATGTGAAGCTTGGGGGTGCAGTATATCTAGGGAGACGTGGAGAATGATTAAGAGGATCCAGAAGGAATTCATACCCTATAACCTCAAGATCAAGGTAAATACTCCCTATCCTATATTCTTGATCGAAGCTGGCATGTCCCCCATTGAAAGTGTGGCCATGTTTAGATATTTGATGTATAACAAAAAGCTTCGCAATATGGAATCCAAGAGGCTCCCAATAATTGCTTCTAACATTAGCCAAAACCCCCACGAGTGCCTTAAGCACGGGTGGCATTAGGATGCTTAGGCTTGGTTCAACCTTTGAGGGATTAAGGAGGAGAACTTCATGGGAAGTAAGGAAAGTATTAAGGATACTATTACCTCTAGTTTTAAGGAAAAGATGTGGGATGCTAAGGAGCTGAAAGGTAAAAGGAAGCTAAGGTAGTATAAGAAGGTGATCAAGCCCACCCTTGAGAACCAAAATTATCTCTCTATGTTGAGTTGCACTAAGAATAAAATGAACATTGTTAGGATTATAACTAACTCTCATGAACTTCGGAGTGAGACCGAGGAGTGCTCTATCCCCAATACTCACTCGAATAATAGAATTTGTCTGATATTTGATACTAAGAAAGTGGAAGATGAAAAGAACTTCCTTTTAGACTGCGCATCTCTTGCCCACATCCACTCTCAATTCCCTATCATCAGTCAGACCTCCAATATTCCTAACTTATTAATCCAACCCAACTATAGCAATCTTGGCATGCTTCTTTCCATGCTCTTTGATCACAAAAACAAGATTTTGAAGAATGACAATTTGACTCTCTTTTATTGAGGTCTAATAGACCACATTGGTTATGGTGGGCATTAAGCATCATCAACACCATCATAAAAGTTAAAACTAAAATATTTTATAAAAAAATTAGGTTTACTTTAATTTTTATCATCCACAATCATTTTTTTTAATAAAAATATAAATTGCACCCATAAATGAGACTAAGAAGTTTGTTGCTTTTCAGGGCAGTTGGTGAAACTATTCATAGATGAAGTGTCGTAAAGTCCCCATAATTTCTGTAAAGCTAGACTGTCACTAGCATAGATTCATCTGAAGTATATATTTAACATGCTCTGAGAGGGATCAAATTTTTTCTTATGCAAACTTCAATTTTTTTCTTGTGCAAACTTTTTTAGTACATAAAATACAATGTGTAGTCTTTCATTGTTTAAATTGTATTTTTGAATCTATATAGAGTATATATAGGAGAAAATAAACATTTTAACCGTAAAAACTTACTTTTTCATAATATATACATAAATTCTTTTAAACTATATATAATATATTTATATTTGATATTATAATATTTTACATAAAATGTGCATGACCAATACATTTTATCAATGCAAATTAAAATGTTTATTTATTTATTATTAATATATTTTTAAGTGTTAATATTAATTCGTGTTAAAAGCATGTGTTTCCTCCTATGTTAATTCATGTTAATACAACTCGAGTGGGCCTAATGGTTAAGAGCATGTGTTTCCTCCTAAGAGGTCACAGGTTCAAAACTAGAGGGGGGTAGAGTATGTATGCCTTCATAGACTTAGCAATCAAATCGCTGCACGGAGGTGGGTCCCTTGTCCCACAAACGAAGGGGTCTCATACACAAATTTGGTGTCTGGCTTGGCTGTGACCTTAAAAATGAATATTATTAGGGTGGGTCCCTTGTCCCACAAACAAAGGGGTCTCATACACTAATTTGGTGTCTGGGTTGGTTGTGACCTTAAAAATGAATATTATTATCTAGTTATTACGACTTATTTTCATTAAAATCATTCTCACTGATAGATCCACTTTTTCCTATAGACAATTTATGAAATCATTTTAATTTAACATCACATAAGGTCTTAGATAGACACGAGATTGAGGGTAGTTTGCTTTATGTATAATGAGTATCCTTGATGTGACAGTCATGGGTTCTTCAATCTTCCCAGTTGGGGTGAATATGATGAACCTGACGCAATAGTAGTTTTCCAAGCTTACAAAAAAATACAAATATATTCTTTTGACAATATTTTTTTATATATATATGTATACTGATATATATATATATAGTTGAATCTTTCCGCGGCAATATATTTGCTAACCATAGATTTTTAAAACAATTTATCTCTTTTGAAATATTGTATGAAAAGTATAAATGTTTAAATCAGGTTCACATCACAATTTTTTTACTTTTAAATTACTTTCACGAATGATTTATCATATATTTTATTATATCCGAAAATTATTTTTCTATTTACCACAAACAACATATCTTATATCCGACTGCTTGGAGGTATTAAGGTATTGTACTTTCGTAAGTTGATGAGGAGGTATTGAGGTATTTTACTTTCGTAAGTGAGTCGAGGTAATGAGGTATTTTACTTACTTTCGTAAGTTGGTGAGGAGGTATTGAGGTATTTTACTTTCGTAAGTGAGTCAAGGTATTGAGGTATTTTACTTTCATAAGTTGGTGTGTTAGAGTTGTATAATAATTTAGTTTCTTCATTTAATAATAGTAAATAATTTAGTTTAAAATAATGAAAAATATGTTTTATTGGAGAGATTTTTTCACAACTGTATGTATGTCCTAGATTAGGATTAGTTCTTATTTTTTAGGAGTCAATTCTAATCTCCATAAAATGATGTAAAATTATATATTCATGATTTTATGATTAATTCAATAGAGCGTTCTCTGCTTGGGCAGTCTCCAGGTGCAACTTACTAACTTGTGAGCTGGTAGTTTCAGAATATTAGTTGTATCTTCCATTTTTTAACATGGTATTAGAGTGGGTGAAATTTGGTGCCTAAATTGAGTAACTTAGTGGCAGAATTGAGAGCCTTGATGTTTGGAGTACCTTAGTGGAAGAAATGGAGACTTGGCGGCTAGAGAAACTTAGTGGTATCAATGGAGCCTTAGTGGATGATTAATTCGATAGCCCTGGTGGTTGCTTGTGTCATGAGCCTTGGTGGATGGGAAGAGGAAATTTTTTTCTCTTGTGTAAAGTTGGAGTGGCGAGAAATTTTTCCCTCTTTTGCAATGCAAAATTTTTCCCTCTTTACGCCCTAGCTATGATGGAAAAGAAAAATTATTTTGAAGGGAAACTAGGAGCAAGATAGAAAGGAAGTGGTACACCCCAAAGAAAGTCATTTCAAGGTATGTCTTTGAGCAGAATTGATTCAAGAATCAAGTGATTTTACGGTGTAAATCTGATCACATTCCTATAAATTGTTATAAAAAGAAGTCTGATAAATCGAGACACAAACAAAAGAATAATACAGGGCACTTTGTTGATGAAGATCAAAATCATGACCTCAAATTATTTGTGTCTGACTCTACTTTATCTGCTGAGACTAATGAGGATGAAACTTGATTTGTGAATTCTGGAGCATCCACTCACATGACACGTAATAAGGACTAGTTTGAAAGTTTTAAAGAGACTAGTAGTGGTGCTAATATCTACCTTGGTGATGAGAGAGCATACTAGATCAAAGGGTATGGATACATTCCTTCGATATTGCCTGATGGTAGTATCAGGAACATCTAGAATGTCATGTATCTACTGGGTATTAAAAATAATTAGATCTTCGTCTCCATGAGAGAAAATTAGGACTTGAAGGTAGATATTTTCAAAACCTATTGTGTCATAAAGGATTTGCTAGATCAACAGAAGCTAGTTGCATTTGGAATACGAGTTGGAGGCCTCTACAAGTTGAATGTTACAAGTGTGCCACAGCAAGCTTTAACTTCGACAGCTATGACAACAAAGAATCTTTGGCATCTAAGATTCAGACACATCAATCTTCATGTCTTATTTCTACTGAAAAACAAGGTATGGTTAATGGAATCCCTGTTTTAAAAAATGCACATGTTGATTGTGAAGAATTTGCACTTGGGAAGATGCACAAGGATGAATTTCCCTCAAGTTCAAATAGAAGAAAGATAGATATACTCGAACTTGTTGACACTGATATGTGTGGACCAATGCAGACAAGATCATTAGGAGAAGCCCATTATTTTTTATTATTTGTTGATGATTGCATAAGATATAACTGAGTATATTTTCTAAAAAAGAAAAGCCATAGTTTTTAATATTTTAAAAAATTTAGAAGTATGGTTGAAAAACAGATAGGGAAGGTCATCAAAATTCTTCACTCAGATCAAGGGGGATAATACAAGCTTAAAAAATTCGTCAAATAGTCCAGGGTCCATGGAATAATTCAACATTTTACAGTACTCCATACTCCACAACAAAATGGGTTTGCAGAGCGAAAGAATAGAACTATGGTGGAGTGTGCACACAGCATGTTGAAAGGTAAGAACCTATCTAATGGATTTTGGGAAGACCCTATGTATCATTAGAGAGAGTTTGTTTCGCAGTTGTATGTGTGTCCTAGATTAGGACTAGTTCCTATTTTCTAAGAGTCGGTCCTAATCTCCCTAAAATGGTGTAAACTTATATGTTTGTGATTTTATGATCAATTCAATAGAGCATTCTTTGACTCGGCAATCTCTAAGTGCAGCTTTCTCACTTGTGAGATAACAGTTTCAAAATATAAGTTGTACCTTCCATTTTTTAACATGGTATCAGAACGAAAGAACAAAACTTTGATGGAGTGTGCACACAGCGTGTTAAAAGGTAAGAACCTATCTTATGGCTTTTGGGCATAAGATATTAATATTTCAATCTATTTAAATAATATGACTCCAACCAAGAGGCTTGGGCTTAAGAATCCATTCGAGGCTTTATATGGTTTTAGGCCTATAGTTATTCATTTAAGAGTATTTGGTTCGAAAGCTTTTGCACATATTCGGAAGGAGGATAGGAAGAAATTGGATGCTAAGGCCATAAAATGTATATTTGTAGGATATTGTTCTAAGTTTAAAGCATATAAATTGTTTAATCGATATACTGACAAGGTGTTTGTGAGTAGGTATGTTATATCCCATGAGCAAGTCGATGAAGGGAACACAAAGAAAAGATATGAGGAGTGGCACATGCCTTTGATGATTGGGGACAACAATGAGGAAATTAAAGACAACCATGTGCAAAAAAAAGAAAAAGATAAGAATCAAGTGATGTAGGTACATTCAGCAATCCAAGTCCACTAAGGAGTGAACAAGACATATTTGAGGCAATTCCACTACCAAGGAGATCAAGTAGGTAGACTCAGTTACCAGCAAGGTATACAAACTATGCTCTTATGAGCAATATTTTAAATGTTGTTGAGCCTGTAAATTATAATATGAGTCAATAATTAAAAACACAACCTGGGATTTAGTTGAACTATGAGAAGGGAAAGAGCCTATAGGTTGTAAATGGTTATATAAACCTAATTTCAAAGCAAATGGTAGTGTAGACAAATATAAAGTTAGGTTGGCAGCTAAAGGTTACTCACAAAAACAAGGGATTGATTATGAGGGGGCCTTTTCTCCTATCACTAAGTTAAACACTATTAGAATGTTAATAGCTTGAGCTACAAAGCATCATTGGATTTTACACCAGCTAGATGTGAAATATGGTTTTCTAAATGGAGAATTGAAAGAATAGGTATATTTAAAAAAACCCTAAGGGTTTATCAAACACGGGTAGTGTTGGGTCGTGTTATATTTTTTCCATGACTAGCCTACGTACTTAACCGAGGGTTAAAGGGGGGTAGGTCACAGGGGGTTTGAGGGGTACCTGTAACCGCACTTTATGGGGTCTGGGGCAGCGCCCCAGAAAATTTTGGTTTTGGACCCTATGTTAGGTTAGGCAGACCTACGTATGGTTTTTTGTATGATTTTCGCACATGTTTTTTGGACACAATGTTTTTTGGTCTGTGTGGTCTAAAATGCATATGCAAATTAGAGCTTAATTTAATGTCAACCCGGGAACGTAAACTTAGAAGTGCTTATCTAAAATATATAGATCTAGAAAGATTCCTAATTTGTCCAAGATCTTAAAGTCCCCTTATAGGAACATATTCATTAAGATCTCTTTCAATATTAGAACATCTAATAAGAAGTTAAAAGTTGAAACGAAATAAACCGAGATCTAATAATTGTATGAGATCTTACGGTTCTCTTACAAGAACACCTTCAAATAAGACTCTTCCAATATTACAACATTTAATAAGACTTGAAAGCTGAAATCAAACAAAAACATAAAGTGAATTATAAACAAATAAGCATGCAAGTGAGGCCATGGGGGCCCTCCATAACTCCACCAGCACACCACTTCAATGGAGACTCAGATGTAGAAGCAAAATTGAAGTATGATCCTTTATTTCAAAATCTCCAAAATTCTAAGATTACAAAAAAATTCCAGATTACAAATGGAGGAGATTGTACTCCTATTTATACAATGGGATGAGTAAAAAACTCATAATGATCCTCCACTAATCTCTCTAATTTCCCATTATTACAAAATATGATCCCAGAAATCTCTCAAGCATTTTTAACTGCTTTCCCATTATTACAAAATATTATCCCTTTGAATCTTCCATAAATCTCTCACATATCTTGGATAAGATATGCCAACCAAATCCTCCATGATTTTCTCCTTAGGAATTGGATAAGATATGCCAACCAAATCCTCCATGCATTTCTCCTTAGGAATTGGATAAGATATGCCAACCAAATCCTCAATGCTTTTCTCCTTAGGAATAGGCTTGCATAATTATCTCCTTAATATGGTGGAGGAGATATGGATAAGTCTCTTGGAATTAATTCTTCACATATTTCCTACACATCACAAAACTCACATCTTATTGAGATATATATAAAAATATGTACATTTTCTAATATTTAATCATAAATTCACTTGTAATACAAAAATGAATAAAATGGAAAATAAGAAGGTGAAACCCAAATGGACAGCTCGTGGCTCGACGTGACGCAGATACAGAAGGCTGGCTATTCGGTGGAGGAACTCATGGAACGGAGCCATGATTTTCTTTTACCCCGGGAGCCTGATGCAGGAGCATCTTGCTGACAGGGCAAAGATGGAAGAGCGGTTGATATGGTTTCTGAAGAGGACGAGGGAATCAATCTATTGGATGAACAGTTACTTGTTTTTTCTTACTTTTCTTTCATTAAAGTTGCTTAAGATTAATGTTATGAATTTTAATTAGGAGTAACAGTAGTTAGGTAGAGTCGTTGTTCCCATATAGTTGCATTATTGTTGTAAAAGTAGAAAAGAAAATATATTTGACAACTATGAAAAGTTTCGCATAGGAAATAACTGTTGTAACTAACTAAAAACCTGACACAGTTAAAACAATTTGAAAATAGTACTATTAAAGGAGGGGAAAAAGCACATTAAGGGGTTCGACTGTAAAAGAAAAAGCAGAGTAAGAGAAATAAAATTGTTTTCTGTGCACATGAAACTCTACAACGTCCTCAATACAGAGTAACATTTTGTTAACCTTTTATCATTTGAAGGTTGTCAGTGTACAGTTACAGGTTCTAAGTCAAAAGAAGAAGATAGCCAAAGTCGGACGAGAGGTAGCAGTGCCCAATTGCAAGTGGCACAAACCAAAATAACCAGACATTAAATGACCGAATCAGGTATGTGAATCTACGAATGCAAGTCCAATCTAATCCAGTATTGAATTCATAAAGTTACAAAGCATAGTCACCCAAATTCGATGTTCATTACATATTGTTCAAAGTAGAAGACCAAACCCAGTTTGCAGACGTGGGAACTAACACTAATTATTTCCAATAAGACCCAACTCATAGCCAACGTCGTGCCTAACAACCAGTGAATTAAGTACAGACTGCGAGCGGCCTAAGGCCAGCAAAGAAAGACCAACCCAACAAAAAGAAAATCGAATCATCAGGACAAGCAAGCTACCAGACGAATAGAGTAACGCTACCCGTGCTTGGTCGGAACAGCTCAACATCCAGACACCAAAACCCTCCAGCGGTTTCATCTGCAAAGATAACAACAGAGTTCTATAAGCCTCCAAGGAACAATACCCAGAAACTGAAAAGAAATGGAAAAGAGCTAATAAAAAAAAAACACATTTCTATAGTACCTGTCTGGTGAACCATAGCCGCAACTACACCTCGGAATAACCCTCCTACTCACGAAGGAGCCCAGACGTAAGATACAGGTAAAGGAAGATTACAAGCGTCCAGCATAGAACAGTGACTTACCAGGTGAGTTAACGGAGGAACCAATGAAGAATGCCACCACGAACTGCCAAGTCTGTGAAGAAATCGAACCAGCCCTGAAGAAAATATCACCAAGAATTACACAGTTATCGAACAACTATAAGCACTCATGAAACACAAACAGCGACGCATGGAGGTGGAGACACACTAAGGCAGAGCAACTGTAAGCATGCCTGAGACACAGATAGCAACACACAGAGGCGGAGACCCTTTAAAGCAAAACCCAAGTTCAAAGTAACAGTCAACATACAAGCCGAGGAATAGAATAATGCAAATCTTACCAGAGTTTTCACAAATCACCGGGTGAACAGAAGATTTCTAAGCCGAGTTCCAAACGACCGAGCCCGAGGAAGCTTCCAGGAGTATGTAGGTCTGAGTACTAGGCAGAGAAGCCTTAGAATAAGACACAGGAAAAGAAACCACAGAAACTGCAGAACGTTGAGAGCCCACAGGGAAAAAGACCAGGAGAAAACAACAAGAGTGACAAAATGAGCACGAAGACATGAAATCCTATACCAAAGCAGGTTTGTAGAATATCGAGGAGGGACAGGTGTCTACCTGACAAATCACCAGCGCATAGTACCATAACCCAATCAATTCCGCATAGATTGAAAATCAATTCACCCATATCCAAAAATCTCTTGAGTATTACATTCATTTGTTAGTACACACCAACACAAGCACAGTAATGACGGGACCACGTGGGTTGGCCCCATCAAGTGGTATCAGAGCAGAATTTGAAGAAAAAAGAGAAATATTGAAGTACAAAGACGAGGACGTGGAAGAGCTGCATGCAGAGTAGCAGACAAGGGCTTGAGGGAACAGTTAAGGATCCTTACTGCTCGCTTAGAAGTAGTAGAGGTAGGTAGGAGAAGAGACCCAGAAATTGGGGATGATAGTGACGAAGAGGAATCAACTGCTACAGACGGATCAGAGGAAGAAGCCCCGAAATGAAGATTGTTGATATCGGTACTATTAGCTAGCAGCAAACCCAATCCTGAGATCCCTAACTATGATGGAAGTCTGTCTGCAGACGTCCTCTTGGATTGGGTAAGTGAGTTAGACAAGTATTTTGAAAATGAAGAGATCAGTGAGGACAAAAGAGTTAGTTTTGCTGCAACTAAGTTAAAAAGACATGCCGCCTTATGGTGGGATAGTTTCCAAGAAGACACGCAACGAATGAATAAGCTACCGATAAGAAAGTGGCCAAGGATGGTGGCAAAAACTGAATGGTAGATTTTTGCCTAAAGACTATCAGGTTGAACTTTATCGATGAGTGTAGAATTTGAGGCAGAAAGATATGACCGTGAAGGAATACACAGAGGAGTTTTATCGTGTTAATTTGCAGGTTGGTTATACTGATGATACTCCAGAGAAAACAGCGAGATACCTGAATGGCTTGAGACTGGAAATACTAGACGAGATCAATATTCTCTCTCCACGAAATATAGAAGAGGCCTTTGAGAGTGTTGTAAAGGCTGAAGAAAAAATTAACAGGAAACAGAATAATAGGAGAGGGTGAGGAAATGGCAGAGGACGAGGACAGTCCTACGGCAGAGGGAGGACTTCCACAAATAGCGAAGAAGGCAGCAGTTCCAGAGCTTCAGGGACAACAGAGAAAGGAGATAGCACCAGAGGAGGTCGGCCATATCAACGGGGGAGAGGAAATGGTCGCTGAAGGGGGACTAATGTCCAGTGCTACAGGTACCATAAGTGGGGGCATAGATCCTTCGAATGCCTGGAAGCTGAGCATGCCAGACAGAGGGGAGCATTTTTTGCGCAGCCTGAGGAAGCTTAAGCACAGACCCGAGAGATAGAAAATGTGCCAGAAACAGGGGAGGCTTTAGTTTTAAACAAAGTATTATTGAAGCAAGCCAAGGAAATGGCTGAACAGACCCAACGGAAGGCACTGGTCCAAACAGTTTACAAATCACATGGAAAGTGCTGTAAATTGATTATAGACAGCAAAAGTACAAACAATTTAGTCTCCAGCGAGATGGTGGAAAAGCTGGGAGTGAAATGGCTTAAGCATCCCACACCTTACAAGGTGTCGTGGCTACAGAAAGGCCACCAACCATTAGTGGATGAACAATGCGAAGTTGAATTTCACATTGGCAAATACCAAGACACGGTGGTCTGTGATATTATGCCAATGGACATATGCCATATACTGCTAGGGAGACCGTTGCAGTATGATCAGAAGGTGACGCACGATGGGAAGACGAATTGTTATAAATTTGTGAAAGATGGGATCAAACATACACTTGTACCCAACAAAGAGGAGGATGCGGCAGAATCAAGTGGAACAAAAGCATTGTTAATAGGGGGAAAATAGTTTGTGAAGCAGATTGGGGAAAACGAGGTAAATTATGCGATTGTAAGGAGGACAAAAACGATGTTGTTGAACACAAAAAAGTCAGAATTGTCTGCAGAGACTCAAGAGTTGTTGGAAGAATTTAAAGACATCGTAGTTGACGATCTGCTGGATAAGTTGCCTCCCAAGAGGAGCATTAGCCATCATATCAACTTTATACCTAGAGCAAACCTACCGAATAAGGTAACATATAGAATGAGCCCGAAAGATAATGAAGAGATTCGTAAACAGGTGCAGGAGTTGCTGGACAAGGGACTGATCAGAGAAAGTTTGAGACCTTGTGCGGTACCAATAGTACTCACACCTAAGAAGGGTGGAGGATGGCGAACGTGTACAGATTCGCGAGCTATTAATAAAATCACTATTCGGTATAGATTTCCCTTACCCAGAATGGATGACATGATGGACTGTCTTAGTGGAGAAGCTTATTTCACGAAGATTGATCTGAAGAGTGGATATCATCAGATCAGGATCAGGGAAGGAGATGAGTGGAAGACAACTTTCAAGACCAATGAAGGACTGTACGAATGGCTAGTCATGCCATTTGGGTTAAGCAACGCTCCTAGTACCTTTATGAGATTGATGAATGAGATGTTAAAGGAATTTATTGGCAAGTTTGTGATCGTTTATCTAGATGATATTTTGATTTTCATCTAAACAAAAGGAGAACATCTTCAACATGTTCGAAGGGTGTTAGAGAAGTTACAGTAGAACAAATTGTAGATAAAATTAAAGAAATGCACTTTCCTGCAGAAGGAACTGGTCTAACTGGTGTTTGTAGTTGTTGAAAATGAATTGAAGATGGACCCAGAAAAAATTGCATCAATCATAAATTGGCCGTCACCGAGGAGCTTATTTGAGGTACGTAGCTTTCACGGACTAGCAAGTTTTTATCGGAAATTTATTAGGAATTTCAGTGAAATCTGCGCGCCGATGCTAGACACCATCAAAAAGGCCAGTCAGCCTTTCTGTTGGACCAGGGCGGCAGAAGACAGTTTTCAGCTTTTGAAGCAGAAGATTATGGATAGGCCGATCTTGAGGCTGCCCGACTTTAGTAAAATCTTTCAGGTTCGGTGTGACGCAAGTGGGACAGCTATTGGCGCTGTGCTCAGTCAGGAAGACAGACCAGTGGCATTCTTTAGTGAGAAATTAAATGAGAGCTGAAAGAAGTACTCCTCGTACGACAAGGAATTTTATGCCGCGGTTCAAGCTTTAAAACATTGGAGGCACTACTTGCTCGGCAATGAGTTTGTATTATTTTCTAATAATTCAGCGTTGCAATATGTAATGCAACAGCACAAATTAAACCACAGGCACGCCAAATGGGTAGAATACTTGCATAGTTTCACTTTCATGTTAAAACACATAATTGGGCAAGCCAATAAAGTGGCAGATGCCTTGAGTAGAAGAGATTTTCTCCTACAAGAAAGTAGCATATAGGTGATGGGATTCAAACATCTGAAGGATTTGTACCAAACCGACACAGATTTCAAAGAAGCTTTTGAAGACTGCCAAAATCCCGTGCTGAGGAATGCAAGTCCATGGTTAAACTACAATTGGTAGGAAGGATTATTGTTCAGAGGTGGACAGTTATGTATTCCAGACTGTTCGATGAGGGAAAATATTCTGCGGGAGAAGCATAGTGGTGGAGTAGCGGGACATTTTGGCATCAACAAAACTTTGGAGCAACTCGAACATTTTTATTATTGGCCCAGAATGAGCAGGGATGTAAAAAGATATGTGAACAAGTGTAAAGTCCGCCAACTGGCGAAAGGAGACAGTCAGAATGCTAGACTTTACACGCCACTACCTCTTCCAAGCAGGCCATGGGACTCAGTCAGCATTGACTTTGTCTTAGGACTGCCTAGAATGCAGCAAGGATATGATTCATTGATGGTGGTGGTAGATAGATTTTCAAAAATGGTTCATTTTATTCCTTGTTGGAAAACTAGTAATGCCACATACGTAGCTCACCTATTTTTCATGGAGGTAGTTCGATTACATGGTCTACCCAAATATATCATTTCAGACAGGGATGTAAAGTTCACAAGGCAATTTTGGCGCACCCTATGGAAAACATTGGGCACACAATTGAACTTCAGCTCTACATATCATCCGTAGATTGATGGACAAACGGAAGTGGTGAAAAGGAGCTTGGGGAATCTATTACGGAGTTTGACTAGAGAAAGTTCACGATTATGGGATCGTGCTCCTTCTCAAGCAGAATTCGCTTATAACGATTCCTCCAATCATAGCATTGGATACAACCCATTCTAGATTTTGTACGACATGCATCCTTGAGGAATACATGAACTACAAGATTTTGGAAAGTTGGAACGGAGAAGCACGGATGGGGAATATTTTGCCGAAGCGATGAGCGAGCTACATGAACAGGTCAAATTAAAATTGTAGGATAGCATACAGAAGTATAAGCAACAAGCAGATTCAAGGTGAAAGGAAGTGCAATTTAACATTGGAGATGAGGTCCTCGTGCATCTATGCAAGGAACGATTTCCTAAGGGCACGTATAATAAACTAAAATTTAAGAAAATTGGTCCTTGCAAGATCTTACCTAAATTTTCAGCCAACGCCTACGAAATTCAACTGCCACCTGATATAGGCATATCACCTATTTTCAACGTAGTGGATTTGTTCCCATATACTGCCCAAGCAGAGGAAAACAGTGTGGTACGACCAGAACGGGACACCCACATTGGAGACAATTCTTGGAAGAAGCATATGCTTGCAGCTCAGTCCCATGAAATTGAAGGGATCCTCAGTATCCAGGTAGCCAAGAAGAACTGTAGGAAATAATATCTATGATATCTCGTCAAGTGGAGAGACCGTCCAATGGAGGACAGATCGTGGCTCGACGCGACGCAGATACAGAAGGCTGGCTGCTCGGTGGAGGAACTCATGGAACGGAGCCATGATTTTCTTTTACCCCGGGAGCCTGATGCAAGACCATCTGGCTGACAGGGAAAATATGGAAGAGTAGTTGATATGGTTTCTGAAGAGGACGAGGGAATCAATCTATTGGATGAACAACTACTTGTTTTTTTTTACTTTTCTTTCATTAAAGTTGCTTAAGATTAATGTAATGAATTTTAATTAGGAGTAGCAGTAGTTAGGTAGATTCGTTGTTCCCAGACAGTTGCATTATTGTTGTAAAAGCAGAAAAGAAAATATATTTGACAACTATGCAAAGTTCCACATAGGAAATAACTGTTGTAACAAACTAAAAACCTAATACAGTTAAAATATTTTGAAAACAATACTATTAAAGGAGGGGAAAAATCACATTAAGGGGTTCGACTGTAAAAGA
Source organism: Pinus taeda (assembly GCA_000404065.3). Taxonomy (NCBI): domain Eukaryota; kingdom Viridiplantae; phylum Streptophyta; class Pinopsida; order Pinales; family Pinaceae; genus Pinus; species Pinus taeda. The sequence goes on along the minus strand of APFE031755868.1, from coordinate 164,983 downwards.
AAAAGCAGAGTAAGAGAAATAAAAATGTTTTTCTGTGCACACGAAACTCTACAGCGTCCTCAATACAGAGTAACATTTTGTTAACATTTTATCATGTGAAGGTTGTCAGTGTACAGTTACAGGTTCTAAGCCAAAAGAATAAGATAGCCAAAGTCGGACGAGAGGTAGTAGTGTTCAGTTGCAAGCGGCACAAACCAAAATAACCAGACATTAAATGACCGAATTAGGTATGTGAATCTACGAATGCAAGTCCAATCTACTGCAGTATTGAATTCATAAAGTTACAAAGCACAGTCACCCAAATTCATTGTTCATTACATATTGTTCAAAGTAGAAGACCAAACCCAGTTAGCAGACGTGGGAACTAACACTAATTATTTCCAATAAGACCCAACTCATAGCCAACGTCATGCCTAACAACCAGTGAATTAAGTACACATTGCGAGTGGCCTAAGGCTAGCAAAGAAAGACCAACCCAACAAAAAAAAAGATCGAATCATCAAGACAAACAAGCTACCAGACGAATAGAGTAACGCTACCCGTGCTTGTTCAGAACAGCTGAGCTTCCAGACACCAGAACCCTCAGGCGATTTCATCTGCAAAGCGAACAACATAGTGCTATAAGGCTCCAAGGAACAGTACCCAGAAATTGATAAGAAATGGAAAAGAGCTAATAAAAAAAAACACATTTCTATAGTACCTGTCTAGCGAACCATAGCCGCAACTACACCTCGGAATAACCCTCCTACTCACGAACGAGCCCAGACATAAGATACAGGTAAAGGAAGATTACAAGCATCCAACATAGAATAGTGACTTACTAGGTGAGTTAACGAAGGAACCAACGGAGAATGCCACCATGAACTGCCGAGTCTGTGAAGAAATCAAACCAGCACTGAAGAAAATATCACCAAGAATTACATAGCTATCAAAAAACTATAAACACTCATGAAACATAGACAGCGACGCATGGAGGCGGAGACACACTGAGGCAGAGCAACTGTAAGCATGCCTGAGATGCAGACAACAATGCATAAAGGCGGAGACCCTTTAAAGCAAAACCCCAGTTCACAGTAACAATCAACATACAAGCCGAGGAATAGAATAATGCAAATCTTACCAGAGTTATCACAAATCGTCGGGTGAACATAATATTTCTAAGCCAAGTTCCAAACGACCGAGCCCGAGGAAGCTTCCAGGAGTATGTAGGTCTGGGTACTAGGCGGACAAGCCTTAGAATAAGACACAGTTAAAGAAACCACAGAAACTGTAGAACACCGAGAGCCCACAGGGCAAAATACCGAGAGAAAACAACAAGAGTGACCAAATGAGCACGAAGACATGAAACCCTATACCAAAGTGGGTTTGTAGAATATCGAGGAGGGACAGGTGTCTACCTGACAAATCACCAACGCGTAGTACCATAACCCAATCAATTCCGCATAGATTGAAAATCAATTCACCCATATCCAAAAATCTCTTGATTATTACATTCATTTGTTAGTACACACCAACGCAAGCGCAGTAATGGCGAGACCACATGGGCTGGCCCCATCACTATTGAATGAATAATTATAAGTAAACTTTTCTTCAGCAAATACCTGATCCCACTATTTGGGATGCGCAATCACAAAGCTTTCCAAAATATTTCCTAAGCTCTCGTTTACAACTTTTGTCTTCCCGTCAATCTATTGGTAGTATGTTGAACTGAAATTCAAGTGACTGCATAGTTTATTGAACGATGTTCTCCAAAAATGTCCTATAAATATTTCATCTCTATTTGAAGCATATAATATTTTTAAAGAATAAATTTGTGTCATACCCCTCTTGCAATTTTTTTTATATATTTATTTATTTATATTTTTTTAAATATTGAAGTGGAAATATTTCCTCGGGCTAAGATGAGCTCAAATTGACTTATGTAAATAAATTTTACATTAATATATAAATATTTTCTTTTTGGAAAAAGATATGGAAAATAGCACATGAGTATCGTCGGCTTCCCTGTTGTCAAAGAATTTGTTAATTAGTTAATTCCAAGTGGACCTTCCAAAATTCTTCCAAAATTCCAGGGACAAAGAATGCCACAAGGGAAACAAGGTAATTGAAGAGAAATATTATGTTGTGTGGAAAGATAAGGATAGGAAAGTTAAGTTGGGTAAAATGATAGGAATAAGAAAGGGAGAGAGAATGGTGTGATTATGAAGGAAAAGTAAATATTTTTCCTCTCTTTAAAAAAGAGGAAAATCCTAGTAAAAAGGGTGGGAAGACCATAAAAACATGGAGCTCCTAAAAAACTATGCTAAGACAAAAATAATAAATACCACTAAGTGAAAATAGCTTGGACAACTTTGGTTGTGGAGAAACCAAGAGGGAACCAACGAGTTTAAGCTTGGGGGAGTTGCAAGATGTGAAACTTGTTTGTTGGGAGGAACATGTTGTTTCCCATGACATTCCCCAAAAGAACTATTGTTGGTTAAATGACTCATTATTTTTGTTTAAATTAAGTGTAAACTTTTTAAATTGGTATGGTCAGTTTCAATTACTGTAACTATTTTTCTATTCATGAATCTACTAATGGGATTTAATTACACATAATTGTTGCCTAGCTATGAAATTACTTAGATTGGTAGTATTTGATTGTTAATGGTTGTTGTGAATTATTTGTGGGAAACTTTACACTATCCATGAATGGATACTATATGGATAAAGTTAAAGAACGAACCAAAATTTATATATCTACATTACACAAATAGAGACGTGATAACTGGTAGGAATGAGAGACACAAAAAAATATTTATTTTATCATAAACATTCATTATTATTAATCAATTACTGACATGAAAAATAATATTGAAGTAAACTATTGTAGTACATGCAGGTTATTCATTTAGTAGAAGTATTGAATGAGGATTATAGTGACTTTATGGGTATGGTATATAAAGAAGAAATGCTTAAAACTTGAAAAGTGATAATGCTTGTGTGTACCACTTAAAAGGAAACAATGGATCTTACTATATAGATAATGGGTTCTTTGTTAACTATTATAAATAAGAAATAGTGAAATTATCTAATACTTAAACACTACAGATAAAAATAAAACAAGAATTTAACAAGGAAAATTGGTGGCATAAACGAGATAAGCTACGTTTTACTAGGTTTATCATACTATTATGAAAAGATAAAGGGCTAGGGAGCTTACATGTTAACTAGAAAATCATGGATACAAAGGACTTTCCCTTGTATAATATGTAATTCTTAGTGAAAATAAGTCTAGGATTGACTTGAAGACTAAGTGTATAACTATTAATAGGGATAAATACTATATCTTTCATATTAAAGTCACAAAATCATAATGGAGAACAAATTTTGTACTTCTAAGAAACTAGTTAGAAAGGATGAGTATACACTGCTAACTTGAGTTAAAAGAACTCCATAATGTGTACATATAATGACTAAGTTAAAACCCTAAAGTAGTACTATGGAGAAGGTTTATAATGTTATTCAACCTAAACTATTTAACTTAATCTCTTCTAAGGTACAAGTGCATAAATTAACTAGTATAACTATAGCATGAAAAGTTATACATTATAAAAATGGATGGAAACTAACCATGGCATCATAGCTTCTAGAAGATACACACAATACCAAATTAATATGTTGTGGGCCAATGTAGAAAAAACTTTATCTTCTTGGCAAATATGTTACATATAAAAGAAAAACAAAGAGATACTGGGATCTTACATTAAAATATGTATACATGGATTTATGAATACAAATTCCAATATTTGCCAGTAGTGAGAAAGGAAAACATAGAATGATACAAATTTATAAGGGTTTCAGTAACTCTAGACATGTTAGCAAGATAAGCATGTTAGAATAGGAAAAGCACAAGAGAAAGATAGATATGATAAATATCTCAATTTCATGTTTTAAATAAAGAACACATATGAGTGCAATCCTTTTGAGCGAGTCGGCAATCGCTAACTCATAAGTTATACAACACAAAATATAATGATAAAGGAATTGTAAAAGATCTAAAATAAAACATTAGGTAATGTCCAAGAATTATTTTCAAATGTCTATAAAAGTATTATAATGGATACGTTCTAGGGAGTATTAATAAAATAAAGAAAATGTATGCATATTCAACTATATTTACACAATACATCGAACTTGGAGTTCAAAATAGTCAAGGGAAGTTAGGAATATTTTGTTAACTAAAGAAAAGAAAACTTGAATATTGTCACCAAAGAGTCTGGTCGAATTATGTTCTATCTGTACATAGAGAAATACCAAATTTATTAGTAAAAGATAAATAATCTTTATGTTCAACTAAACCCAAAACTTTGATGACATCCATTTCGAGTAGTAAGTGACATCTCTATTTGAAATAACACGGTGATGATATAGTACAATACTTGAGACCAAGAAAGGGGTTAGCATTGTCCCATAGTACCATCTATGAAGCTACGATATGAATACATATATATGGCCATAATTGTTAGTAAAATCCCTAGACAAATTGTAGTTAGATACATACTGTGACTTGTGAAACTAAACATTAACAACCATCAAGTATATGAAGGGTGAAAACCCTCAGGGGGAAATTATACCTGATGAACTAGAACAAAAGGCACAACTCCTAGTTAAGTTCGCAGGCCAGGTCCATAAGTTTAAAAAATTGCATCACTCAAGCTATCCACAAGTTATCAAGAGGCCCCAAATTTATGAGAGCCTATGATACCAGTGCATAGAAATTAGAAATTAAAACTAACCCCTGTTGTATAAACTTAAATGGAATTTAAAGTTAGAATGGATAGAAGGGGATTTAGCTAAAGTATGCAAGAACCTTCACGAAGGAGAAATTTCCATAGAAACCATGATTTTCCTTGTAAAAGGCCTAAATGTAAAATAAATATTCAACGTAAATTTAAATTAACAATAACTTATGGAAATTTCCTTCTTCGGAAACCATTGTTGGCTTGTATACCCTCATGTGTGATTGCAAATTGGAGATTGAAAACTATGAAGAAATTAGGCGAAGCTAAAACTCAACATAGTTTAAATTATGAGACGGATACACACCTAGTAGAAATCAGAATTACCTATAACTCCCTTCTGGAGTGGAATCCAAGTCACAATTTTTGTAAATGTTATCCAAACATTCTACTTGGCTAGAATGATTATCGAATAAAAAATTAGCCAAGTTAGGCAAGTGAATATCAAAGGCCAAAACTCTCTCTGTCATAAAATAAAACATCAATGAACAAAAGAAAAAATGGAGGAAATGAAAAATGAATAGGTGTAGCCCACCCTATCTAAAGGAAATATTATCAATGAATGTCACTAAATCATTTGGAAAATCTAGACCATCCAATTACAAACCATGTGAAAGCCATGTGAGAACAATGAGGTGAAGCCACACTTGCAAGGTCACGTGGCATGGTCGTGTGCTCAACTAGGAATGATGACCTATGTGTAATTCACACAAGTGAATGATTGAGTTATAATAACATTATATCAAGGAATGAATAAATTGGTTTTTCTAATTAGTTGCTAGGCATAATAATTAAACCATAAAGGTGTTACCGTTCACCTAGTATTATAATGTTTACAACTTAAACTCCAATGTTATAGAGCCCCAAGTGGAAGAGGTGGTGAATCACACTAAAAAAGTGTTAAACCACAATATTATTATGTCAAGTGTCAAATGTTGATGGGTAGAGCATCACCCTAGAACCCATGAATTATGTAAATAAACTCAAGGTGTCTAGGCCCTAAATATTAAGACTTTTAACAAAGAATAAAGAGGTTAAATACAAATGGTAAAACGCAAAGAAATATATAAGGATAGGCCCAACCCCATAACACCATATATGTGGGGTGGGTGGTCATATAGATCCCTTGTATTTATAAAAATAATGCCCTAGGAGAAGTAAAGGGCATGCCTATATAGATTGGGATTCTAAACCATATATGATTATTGACTAATGAAGGGTCTATTATAATCAACTTGTGAATAACCTAGAGGAGAAAATTTACCTATGTAAATATCTTGATAGTATGAGTAAGCATATTTATCACTAGTGGGGAAATCAATTAAGGTGTAAAGTAATAACACATATTTTTTTTAGTGTGAATTTGAGGTACATTACATGTGGTATTAGAGTTGTAGGTTCAATATTGAGGCCACTAGGCCAGCCCATAGCCAAATTTTAACAAAGTCACTATTTGTATTACATAGAGATAATAAGAAAAGAAGAAAATAATAGCAAAAACATATGCTAGACCTCATGGTGAAGGAAAGCAAGTCTCAGTGCATACAGTAGATGGGGTGTCACATTTACATCACAATTGTTGGAAATAATAAAGGACATGAAATTGGATCTAACAAGTAGTAAAGTAGTTTCATGATAAGGTTGGTAGATACCACAGTTAGAAAAAAGATAGATATAACTAATTTGGTAATTACTAACTCCATATCTAGAATCATAGAGTTGTATTACTAAGAAACATTAACAGAAACCCAAATAGGGTAGAATATATGTGACTTTATAACAACCCTAGTTAAAAATCCATGTAAAAATATATAAAGCCATGATTGATTGGATATGTATTCCAATATGAATGTTGGGAAAAATCCTAGTGATGGGGATCACCTGTGATTGATTAGTGGCTAAGGAAATTGGCAAAGGAAATGGCTAAATATTTGGAAAGGCAAAATGGTATTTTTGGAACATTTATTTATGAAAAGAATGGAAACTAGGAGAAAAGGAAGGTGAAAGGTCACAGGTTGAATGTGAGAATGAAAATGAAGGAAAATAATGGAAAATGAAGAAAATAGACACCTCATTAATAAAAAGGCTTCTGTGAATCAATGGGCAGGCTTGGTCAATGTAGGTTTGGTCAGTTCAGTGTTGAAGCTCTCTCATTATTATCTCTCTCTCTCTCTCTCTCTCTCTCTCTCTCTCTCTCTCTCTCTCTCTCTCTCTCATACTCTTGAATAATTATAGTTTTCTTAGAGCACTCTTCAAGGGTGTGGCACACTTGGATTCTTGGAGCAATAAGGATATGGAAGAGTAGGAAAGCACAAGAGGACACCGAAATCAGTGACTACAATGGGGTTTTCTTGTAGGTACTGAGTTGCATGTATGTTTTCCTCACTAATTTTGGCATGAATGGCATATACATGTGGATTATTGGTCATGATTTTTCACTAGCATGGACGATTTTCTGAATTGAAGTGGATTACCTAGCCTTGACATTTCCCAGATAGCCATGGAGATTTTGGGTTTATTTTCATTATTTGTTTTGGTTGGTTCTCATGTTTCCTACAACATGGATTGAGTTATTAGTTCTTGGAACCTTGGTTGAAAAAACATTATGAAGCCCTGTAACAACTTGGGTTGAGTTACTAGTCCTAGAAGCCTTTGTTGGACAAATGCTCTGGAAGCCCTCTAACAACTTGGGTTGAGTTACTAGTCTTGGAAGCCTTAGTTGGACAAACACTTTGGAAGCCCTTGGTGGGATGAGTTTCTAGTCCTAGAAGCCTTGGTTGGAAAAACGGTATGGAAGCTTAACGTTAGTTGTGGATTGAGTTTCTAGCTATGGAAGCTTTGGTTAGATAAACTCTCTGGAAGCTCAGTGACAATTGTGGGTTGAGTTACTAGTCCTGGAAGATGGGTTGGAACAAACACACTAGAGCCCTAGAAGGCCTGGGTAGAGACCAATTTGATGTTGTTTGTGTGATGTATGACTGTGAGGTGGAATCACTGTTTGACGGGTTGACATGGTTTTGCCTTTGGAAGCCTTGGATGGTTTTGATTGATGTGTTTGATGAGATCCCACATTCATGCTTGGAATATGCCACAGGGGTGAATGGATGAAGAGATATTTGGTTCAACCATTCTAAGGTCAGGTGGAATGTGACAGTCCCATCCCGGGTTTGGATTTTCCATCATCAATATGGGGTTATTTATCCTTGTATTTGTATTACTATTATACTGGCTTATATGTGGATCATATGGTTGTGATTCCATTGGTATTCATGTTGATATTATGCTGGGTATATATATATTTTATGAAAGAAGCTATGTGTGTCTCTAATCATGTTTTTACTGGTAAATGAATGAACACCGTATCTATCATCTAATGGATTGAATGAAAGTTGATGTGTTGAGATATCAATGTTTCTTAGCAATTCTCAACTAAGTATGAGGCCTCTATGCTCATATATTTTATTTACACTTGTAGATTACATGTTTGTGATATGTTTGACGAAATTCTTGTCATGGATAGTAGGGGTCCAGTCAAGGTCTCATTCAAGTGACTTCATTTATACTATCATTTCCTTGTTATTTTATTGTTTTGAAGATGTCATTCAATTTTGGGCACTGACCTAGGCTATGGGCCTGAAAAAGTGGCTCAAATACCAGGGATGTTGGCACAACAATGTGCAAAAAAGTCCTTGGGAGCTAGCTTGCAGGCCTATGATAGCATCTAGAGGTCCCTAGACATTGTCTTTCCCATAGCATGAGAGTGTCCAGAGGTCAAGTGGTCCAAATGCTCAGTGGGACCTAGGTGCTGGTTGGTAGAAAGGTTGGATTGATTCTTGAGGGTCCTATTGTTGATGTTGAATGTTTGTATGGTGTGTTTCCATCGGTTCCACTTGTTTAACATGACATAGGAGGTCAAATCATATCATAGTGGCTTCTTGTCGCAAATTTACCTCAGTTGCATGGTTTCTTGGGTAGATGTGGGAGGAGGGTGTTACACAGTGGTATCAATGCATCATTCACCCCACAGACTGGACGGGTGGTGCATTGGTCATGAGCTCATATTGGTTGCATATGTTTTCCTTATGCTTGTAGCCCATGTTTTTGTTGCATTTGTATGGTGTTGATCATGGTTGTAGTGATGTTTCCATGTGAAGGTTGATGGTGATTTTTGTGGAATGTGTCATCATGACTGTATGGTTGTATATGCATTCGTTATGCATGCAGGCTTCTATATGTTGTTATGCATGCATTGTCATGGTTATGGTTATGCATGTACGGTAGGTAATACATGCCTTGCGAGGTCATTATATGCATTTTAGTTCATCATGATGATATTGGTATGTTATGATGCTGATATGTTGGCTAAGATAAAGCAGGATATGTAGATCATCAGAGTGAGGTTGCAGCACTAGACTTTTAGGTAAGAAAAGATCACCATACAGATGGTGTATGTTTGGCATACAGGTATGTTAGTTAATGGGATTTTAAGTGCATTAGGGTTATATACATGTTTGTCATTTTATTGATTATTGTTGTTACATGCACGATAGATGCTAGTGAATCGGTGTGGTGATATAGTCATGAATGATAGTCATGTGGTTGTATGCATTGCTATTGTTGTTTTATGTTAGATAACTTTATGATTGTGTTATATGATGTTGATGAGTATGTGATAGGTTAACTTGTTATGATTCTGTTATATGGTCTATGTCGTTGTTGAGTATGTTATAGATTAACTTGTTGTTATTATATGATAGTTAGCTTGATGATTAGGTTATATGTTGTTTATGAGTATGATATATAACTTGTTATTGTTATATGCTAGTAACTTGATGATTAGGGTTATTACATTAAGATATTGATGTTATAGGTATCATACTAAGTTGGATTGGTCTATGCAAATGGTTAGGGTTATGACATTCAAGTATGAGTTAATATGTTGTGCTATTATGTCATACTAATCTAGGCTAACTATGCATATGGAATTATTATGTATGAGCGATAAATGTTTATGAGCTTATGATGTTGACATGTTAGCTAGTTACTATTATGGATATCATGACCTTATTTGTGGTTGAGTTGATATGTTGTGAAGTTATAACATTCTAATATAGATTGATTGTGTAGATAAGATCCCCTCCCCTGAGATACATTAAGGTATAAACTTGCTTATGTCATCTACTTTGTGCTTGATTGTTTCATTATGATGTCTATTCGATGTTTGAGTGTTTTGTGTCTATTATGTCATCTAGTTTATTTATTTAACATGGTATGTTTGAAAGTTGGTTGAATGTTTGATTAACTGCATAATATGAGTATCTATTCCAATGATCTTGTTTTAAGATGATTGTACTAGAACATATGTGTTGAGATAGTTGATATGTACTTGAGTTTAGTAGGTGATAGTTGTAGAATTATGTCTAATGATTATGAGTTGACTATGTATTCTAACATGATTGCTATTCTTTGTAAATGTTTATTTCAAATTGATAGATATGATAGTCTTGATATTTGGAACATGTGTTTGACATGTGTGAAGAGTTGCAGGAAGCACGTTTGGTATTAGCATGACAAGGTAATAGTTGATGTATTTATATAGCTAATTGTTTGGTGATGTGACAACATATAGTAATCCTCGATTCTAGCAAAGTAAAAAGGTAAAATAAAGGATTGTGGAAAGAATTCCTTTGGCCATGTTGGAAACCTTAATTCCAAAAGAATGAGTGTTTTGCATATAGGAAGTCTTCTTAACCCTGATTTGTCTGAAATTATGTGGATAGGTGATATATTAATGGAAATGTATTTGATAGGTATAACAAATGGTGTCTAGTTATAGTGAGACCTATCAAGGGAATTGGAATCCCTTGAGAGATGGCATGGACCTATTCAGTTGTAAGGTAATGTGCTTGGCACAACAAGGTAAGGTAACTAGTATGTTGTTATGTTTATTTATGCACTGATAGTTATGAATTCATGCTAATATGATGGAGGGGGTTGCATGGAAAAGAGACTACCATCAGATCTTGAAGAAGGATCAGGGTGAGATTTACTTTGGAAGCATCGGGCGAAATGGGGAGTGATTCATGTCGTCTGTTTTTAGTGTTGTGCTTTCAGTATTTTGTGATTTTCTTGTGCTTGATTTGCAGCTTTTTTATGTCTACTATATGATCATGCCACCTTGTTTGTGGTTTCATATTGCTATTGGTTTTCATGATTTTTTTCTTGTTTGTTTCTTGTGTTTTAATTTTAAGTTTTGAGTCTTGGGAAATGGTCAGGAAAGAGGAAATTTAGTGGAGTTCTAGGAGAGCCAAGCAAAGTCCAACAAGTGATGTGCGATTCAAATGAAGCCAAAGCATGTATAATGGATGTTGAAGGCAAGAGTATGACAACTAGTTGTACTGGTTGGTCCGTTGGTGTAAATCGACAATGACGACACAATCATGGGAAAGGTAATCAAGAAAGGTGAAGTAAATGGATCTGAGGCGTCATATGCATTGGCTATGTTAGGAATGATTGTTATCAATGTAGTGCATGTGTGCATGGACAAAGGGATCTCTCTTGACCTTGACCTTATGATATTTGGTAATTAGATCATGTTTATATATTTATATATGTATGTATGCATCTACATCATGTCTGAAAGGGTCATCATGGATCATGATTTTTTAATGCTAATGTTTATATGTAGATATGTGTGTATGTATGTAGTTTTTTGACAAGATCATGATTGTTTTATGCTAATATTTATGTATACATATCTATGTATCCATGTAATTTTCTGATACGGTTTTCATGGATAATTCTTTCGAAGGAGTGATTGCTTATGCATGAGAATGGCATGAAGAGGTTTGTAGTCTTATGGGAATCAAATTGGAAGAGTATTCAAGACGAATATATGAGGTCAATATCACATGGATAAGAATTGATATTGTATGCTTGTATTATGCCTATATTTATGTTATGATAGGTAACATTGAATGATACATTAGAAAAATGAAAAGAATTTTCTTTACGACATGGTAGGATAAGCATGGATGGAAGATATAGATTGGAAGCAAGGTTTCTTGCTAGAGATAGTGTTCTTTTGGATGTGTGGTACTATTGTTGTGCATATGTTGTATATGTTGTACATGTGGCATATGTGATGTTGTGAACATGTGTGTTGTGCATATATAGTGTGTAGATGTTGTTTATGCAATGTTATGTACAGGGTGGTATATATAGTGTTGTGTGAATGTTTCATATGCATTGTAGGGTACAGATGGTGCTATGTATATGTCGGATATGTGATGTTGTGTACATATTATAATGTGCCATGATGGATATGCAACGTTGTGTGTATGTTGGATATGCAACGTTGTGTACATAAGGTGCTATGTATATATGGTGTTGTGTGCATCTTGTACATATGGTGCTATGTACATATGGTGTTGTGTGCATGATTCTACAAGTGTTGTTGTGAGCATGTGGTGTCGTGTACATGTTGTAGAGGTGGTGTTGTGTGCATGTGTTGTTGTGTACATGTCGTTCATGTGATGATGTATACATGTGGTGTCATGTTCATGTCATGCATGTGGTACTTTGTACATGTGGTATTGTGTAAACATTATATAGGTGGTGCAGTGTACACGTGGCATTTTTTATATGTTATGCAGGTGGTACTGTATACATGTGATAATGTGTACACATTATGCAGGTGGTGTTGTGCATAGGTGGTACTCTGTACATGTCGTATTGTCTGTGTGTCATGCATGTTGTGTTGCGAGAATGTGGTACTATGTATGTGTTGTGTTATACCCAGGTTGTAGGTGTATGTATATGTTGTGTTGTACCCTGGGTTTAGGTGTTTGTATGTGTTTTGTTATACCCTATGTGTAGGTGTATGTGTGGTATGTCAATGTAGGTGCATGTATTGCGTTGTGTTGTATGTCGTGTGTGGTTGTATGTGTGTGATGCACACTAAGTGTATGTGCACATGGTTGATGAGAAAGCATTGAGTGTTTTTCGGGTGCGGAAACCAATCCAGATTATGTACGGAATAAGGAAAAAGGTAGAAGCTAAGGATTGATTAAAGGATAAGTATCATTATTTTATTTCTGTCTTATTATGCATGTGAGTTACGATTATAGTGTATGATGATTACATGTGATCTATGATTCTGGTTTAAGATGGTTACATGTGATTTATGACTTTGATCTATGGTGGTTATGTTTTGAGCTAATTGATATGATATGTTTATACATGATGATTAAGTCAAAGATGCTAGTTTGACTTGTGGTGGTAGGAGGTAAACATGATTGCAAGTGTACCTTGTTGACATGCCACTAATGAGGTGTTAGGTCCCTATAATACTAGTGATTCCCCCATTACTATTATCATTATAACCCTTATTGTTATTATTGTGCCCCTATTGTCCCCATATCGTTATTAGTGTGCCCCATATAAACCAACTATTGTTATTGTTGTGCCCTTATGTTATTACTATTAGGTTGACTTGATTATTTTGTGACCCCTTAGACTCCTATATGTAGAAGGGAGGTTTACTCATTCGTATCATCTAAGAATTATTCATTTGTGTAATGTAGATGAGTTTGCCCCCTCAGAGAGGATGAAATCTAAGGTGTTGATCTATCTTTTCTATCTTTTTGTGAGATGGTTTCCTAACATTTGGTATCAGAGCTTTGCTTCTAGGGTTTCGCTGCTCCAAACAGGTCATCGTGAAATTTTACTATAATGTTCTTTCTGCGACGTTTCAGAAGCTAAAAAACAAACCCATTTGATCCAAAATATTTCTAAACTTCGGGTACAAATTTTAGAGTCTTTCTCACTACATTTTTGGAGATATGATATGAGGAAGTTAGGGTTTTTGCAAACTCCCGCATTACATTCCAAACAATTAACCTAGGGAAAATTACCATAACTTATTTTTTGAGCATCAGATTGAAATTTTGTAAGAAGTTTTAGAAAGAGGATGTCTTGTAGCTTTCTGTGTATCAGTTTCAGGTACTAAGGTCAAAACAATGACAGTTGTCACTTTGTACAAGTTCGCTCTACTGAACTCATCTATAATCAGGTCACCGTGGGGGATTTTGAATAGCTCTTCCTTGGAGAATCCAACATTGATTAGACTTGTGGTGTTAGAAAGAGGACTCAAAGGGCTATTGCAAGACATGATTTCAAATATTCAAGATCCGTAGTGCCAAAGATACGATAGATTCAATACTGAGCTCTTACAAAGTGAAAAAAAGGTGTGTAGTTTTTTTTTAAATTTTGCATAAGATTGGTTTAAAAATTAGTTTGAAGGAATTCAAAGGGAATAATGAAGAATTATTAGAATTAATTGATGCCTCGAAGAAAGAAAATGGAAACACCTAGTAAAAAACCTAAAAGCTCTAGCATGACTCATGAAGAAGAGGAAGAAATGCAACATGATATATCAAAATTACAAGAACAAGTACAAGAAATTTCACTCTCTCAAAAAGTAACTGAAGCCAAGATGAATGGCATGGAAGCTATTATGAATGGCATACAAGTTAATATGAATGGCATGATGCTAAGATGGAATAATTGAAGATAAATTTGAATAATTTGCTACAAGAAATGGTTACTAATGGTGAAAGGGTAGTAAAGGAAACTCATGACGAGAGCAAAAGAAATGTTAGTCATGATTTCGTAGATTCTAATGTTGGATTGAAGATCCACCATATTTCAAAAATTGATATGAGGAAGTTTGAGGGCAAGGATCCCGTAACATGAATACTACAGACGGAGCAATTTTTCAATCTCCATAATGTGCAAAAAACACAAAAGCTATGTATTGCAACTTTATATTTGGAATCAAATCAATTTGTATGGTATAGATTGCTTTGCTGTTGTAAAAAAATTGTCACTTGGGCAATTTTTATGGAAGAAATGATAGCACATTATGAGGATACAAAAATAAATGCCTTTTTCTAGCGAATTGATATATCTCAAACAAAAGGGTTTAATGATGGATCACATTAAGGACTTCCAAAAATTGAACATAAGGGTAAAAGATATTCCAAAGGAGCATAGGATTGATGTGTTCATAGAAACGTTAAAGGATAATATCCAACATGACGTTCACCTTTGGGAACCTGATTCATTGGATAAGGCATTCAGGTTAGCAAGAAAAAGTAAAATTATGGAAACCAGGAAGCCTACCACTCACAACTATAAAGATGGAAGTGTTGCTTCCCCTGGACTTCCACAACCTACAAAGTTGACACCACAACAATTGGAAGAAAAAAAGAGAAAAAGGGATTTGTTACAGTTGTGATAACAAATACACTAAAGGTCATAAGTTTGTTGAGAAGAAATTATTCTACATAGATTGTGAAGAGGAGGAAAAAGAGGAACAAGAAATGTCAAAATAAGAGGATATACTTGGGGAACAAACCCTAGATAAAGAAGAAATGGATCTGACCATATCTTGTAATGCATTTGTTGGAGTTACCACTCCTCAAACTATCAAGATAAAAGGACATATCAAGAAGAAAAAGGTAATAGTGTTGATTGATTCAGGAAGTATCCATAATTTTATTCATTGTAAGATAGCCAAGGAATTTAATTGCTTCCTATATCCAACACCAAAGTGTCAAGTGATGGTTGCAAGTGGAGGAACCATAAATTGCTCTGGAAAGTGCCATAATATCAAACTATCCATGGGAGAATATGTATTGAATAGCCTAATTCTCTCCATTCCAATGGGTGTTGCTCATGTTGTACTAGGAGTCTAATGGCTACAATCCTTGGGTACAATAGCTTTTAACTTTCAAGAAATTTTCATGAAATTTTGTGTGAAAGGAAAGGAAGTTGAATTAAGGGGTATTACAGGGAAACCAGGAAAGAAAATCAACTCAAACAGTATGAAAAAGATTCTAAACAAGGAAAAACAAGGTGTAATTTCACAATTATGTTCGCTAGAGGTTCCCACATCGAAATCATCTATTTCTCCATATCTCCAAAAAGTCTTGGACAATCATTCCAAGGTATTCGAGACTCTCAAAGGCCTCCCACCTATTTGTGATCATGATCATGTTATTCATTTCATTCCAGGAAGTGTTCCTCCGAATATCATGCCATATAGATATCCCTAGTATGCCCAAAAGAGTGAAATTGAATGTATGGTTGCAAAAATGGTATATGCGGGTATAGTTCAACCTAGTCAAAGTTCTTTCTCTACTCCAATAGTATTGGTGCACAAGAAGGATGGATCATGGTGCATGTGTCTGGATTATAGGGAGCTTAACAAGTTCACTATTAAAGATAAATTTCCCATTCCTGTCATTGATGAATTATTGGATGAATTGCATGGATAAATTTACTTCACCAAATTGGATCTTTGTTTAGGATATCATCAAATCAGAATGAAGATTGAAGACATTCCAAAAACAACATTTAGAACTCATAAGGGTCATTATGAATTTTTGGTCATGCCTTTTGGCCTTGCCAATGCACCTTCTACATTTCAAGGTTTGATGAATTACATTTTCAAACCTTTACTTAGAAAACTTGTGTTAATATTTTTTGATGATATACTAATCTACAACAAGTCTTGGAAGGATCATGTTGAACATGTTGATAGGGTGCTCGAACTATTGAAGGAGAAACAACTATATGAAAAAAGCTCCAAATGTTTATTTGGAGTATAAGAGGTGGAATATCTGGGTCATATTGTATCTCATAAAGGTGTTAAGGTAGACCCTAGCAAAATTAAAGCCATCAAGGAATGGAAAATCCCCGCATCCATAAATCATTTGCAAGGATTTCTCGGTTTGATAGGGTATTATTTCAAGTTTGTTAAGAATTATGGGAGAATAGCAGCACCTCTAACAACATTATTGAATAAAGATTCATTTTCATGGACTCTAGAAGCAACAAAGGCCTTCGAACATCTTAAAGAGGCAATGCGCCAAGCACCGGCCTTAGCTACGTCAGACTTCACAAACACCTTTATTGTGGAATGTGATGCTTCAGGAAATTATGGAATTCGTGTTGTTTTAATGCAAGATGAAAGACTCATTGCTTTCGAAATTTGTCCAATCAAAGCAAAGTATTTACACAAAGCTATTTATGAGAAGGAACTATTGGCAATGCTACATGCACTTAAGAAATGACGACCCTACCTAATGGGAAGAAACTTCAAGGTAAAAATGGATCATCATAGTCTTAAATACTTTTTAGAACAAAGATTATGCTCTGAAGCACAACAAAAATGGGTCGCAAAGATGTTGGGTTATGACTTTGAAATCATCTACAAAAAAGGGAAGAAAAATGTTGTGGCAGATGCACTCTCATGAAAGGATGAGGATGTGGAAGCATTGTTGAGTGCCACTTATATTATCCAACTATATTGGATAAATGAAGAAAGGGATGAATGGAAGAATTATGAAAAAGTGTGGGAACTCATTCAAAAGTTACAACACGATCCTAGTACATTTGATACATTTAGTTGGAAAAATGATTCGTTATGGTACAAAGATCACTCATACCTATGTAAGAATTCCCAGCTCAAACAAATGAGTCTTATGGAATTTCACACTTCTCCCTTAGGAGGGAGCTCAGGATTTTTGAAAACTTACCATAGGGTTAGGAAGGAATTTTTTCGGGATGGCCTTAAATTGGATATTGGAAAGTTTGTGGTGGAGTGTTTGGTTTTCCAACAAAATAAAGTTGAAACAATTAAGACCCTAGGTCTATTACAAACTTTATCCATTCCAAGCCAACATTGGGAGGAGGTTTCAATGGATTTTATCATAGGTTTACCCAATCCGAAGGAGAGAGTGTCATCATGGTGGTAGTTGAAAGACTTACCAAGTATGCACACTTTTATACATTATCACATCCATTTAAATCCAATACAATTTCTACCGCATTTACGGAAACAATTCAAAAGATACATGGAAACCCAAAGATTATTGTAAGCGAAAGAGATCCCATTTTCACTAGAAATTTTTGAACAAAATTATTTTCTTGTCTCGGTTCTCAGTTAGATCATAGCTCATATTAGCATCCTCAATATGATGGGAAAATTGAGATAGTAAACAAATGTTTGGATGGATATCTTCGTTGCTTTGTATTTGATAAACAAACACAATGGGTCAAATGTTTGCCTCTCGCTGAATGGTGTTATAACACTTCCTTCAATACTGCAGCAAAAATGACCCCATTTATGGCACTTTATGGATATCATCCACCATCCATCACATCATATTTAAGAGAAAATTCTAAGGTTCAAGCAGTGGAACATCACATCGAGCATCAACAACAAGTTTTGCAACCCTTAAAGGATAACCTCACATTGGTGCAGAATAGAATAAAACAACATGTAGATCAACGTCGCAGCGAAAGAGGTTTTGATGTAGGTGACTGGATATTCCCATGGCTACAACAATATAAACAAATGTCCCTCAAGAAAGCTATGAAGCGTAATAAATTACCACCAAAGTATTATGGTCCATACAAGGTGTTGCAAAAGATTGGTACTATGGCATACAAATTGGAGTTTCGTGCAGCTTCTAGAGTGCACCTAGTTTTCCGTGTTTCATGTTTAAAGAAGGTTATAGGTGACAAGCTCCCGGTTCAAACAATATTGCCAAAACTTGACGAGGAAGGACAAATAATATTAGAATCGGAAGCAGACGCAGAAACAAGAACTCGATAGCTACGAAATCAATCAATTTTAGATTATCTCATCAAGTGGAAAAACTTATCCACTGAATATTCCACATGGGAGGATGAAAATTTTATATAGAAGCATCCAGAACTACTGAAGCATTGACGATAATGATTTTCAGAAGGAGAGGGGCATGTTAGGTCCCTATAATACTAGTGATTCCCCCATTACTATTGTCATAGTATCCCTTATTGTTATTATTGTGCCCCTATTGTCCCCATATTGTTATTAGTGTGTCCCATAAAAACCCACTATTGTTATTGTTGTGCCCTTATGTTATTATTGTTAGGTGACCACTTAGACTCATATATATAGAAGGGAGGTTTAGCCATTTGTATTTTCCAAGAATTGTTCATGTGTGTAATGTAAAGGAGGTTGCCCCCTCGAAGAGGCTAAATTCTAAGGTGTTGATCTATCTTTTCTATCTTTTATGAGTTGGTTTCCTAACATGAGGTGTCATTTGAAGTTATTTCAATCTATTTGAAATCTGTTGGAGGTTATGTGCTTGGTACAGGAATGAATGAACATGCCCAGTTGGGTGGTTGAAATTGACTGCAAGAATTTGCAACAGCAAAAGGAATTGGAAAATGTAGTAGTATGATGGTAAAGCATTCAGGAGTAGCGCCATTGTGAGACATTGGTACCCTAGTAGTGTCCATTGGTTGTCGTGAGCATGCTAAGACCGATATGATTATTTTAATGTAGGGATATGCCTTGGTTTTTGTATCTTCCAATGCAAGGAATCCTTGCCAAGGGATGGACTACTCGAGATGGGGGTGCCAACAGAACTTGGAAAGTGTTTGGTTGCACATAAGGGGATGACCTAATTACCCGAGGGACTTTGTAGCAGAGAAGGGAAGTTTGGGGATGGATTTTTTTTTTGTCATTAGCAATTCCATATGGAATCAAATGAACATTGGGAGTGTGCCCTAGAAAAATGAGCTGACAACTGTTCACTAAGAGAACAAGTGGTGCATGATTATAGCATTCGATATTGGATGCAGATTTGACCTTGCAGTGGATTCTAGACTTCTTAGGAAGGAGGTGAATCTCGGTATTACTTGAGGGTGGAGGTGTGAGCCGATGGATTACCTTGATGCAGATGTAGGAATTAGATCCTTTTATTTGATGGATAAGAAAGTGTGCATATGTGCATATGTGTGTATTATTATAAATATTGTATGAAGGTGGATTTATAAGTTCTATAGATAACATGATTATTTGTTGGTTGAAGCAAATTTGCATATGTGTGTATTATTCTAAATATCGTAATGAGATTTGTTATAAAGCTCCAGTAAATGATTTTTTTTCATCTTAGCAAATGGTCATTGTAAATGCTGCAATGAGCTATATTATAAAAATCCATAGGTAGTGTGTTTTGTTTTTAGCGGTTTTCTGTTTATAGGTGTCATTAAACACTAAGGATGGTGTCCCCCCTAGGGGGAGGATTCTCTATCATCCCTCACTAAAAATCCATGTAAAAATATATAAGGTCACAGTTGATAAGACATGTATTCCAAGCTAAATGTTGGGAAAAGTCTTAGTGATGGGGATCACTTGTGATTGATTAATGGCTAAGGAAATTGGAAAAGAAAATGGTTAAGGCTTTGGAAAGGAAAAATGGAATTTTTGGCACATTTTTTTATAAAAATAAGGGAAATTAGGAGAAAAGGAAGGTGGGGATGAAAATGAAGGAAAATAATGGAAAATGAAGAAAATAGATGCCTCATTAATAAAAAGGATTATGAGGATTTGTGGGCAAGCTTGGTCAGTGTAGGCTTGGTTAGTTCAATGTTGGAGGGCTCTCATTATTCTCTCTTTCTCTCATACGATTGGATACTTAAAGCTTTCTTAGAGAACTCTTGGAGGGTGTGGCACACTTGGATTTTTGGAGAAAGAAGCAAAAGGAAGAGTAGGAAAGTAAAATGATGACATTGGGATCAACAACTACAATGGGTTTTTCCTGCAGGGACCAACTTACATGTATGTTCTCCTCACTAGTTTTGGCATTCATGTCATATGCATGTGGATTATTAGTCATTATCTATCACAAGCATGGAGAATTTCCTAGATTGGTAGCGGATTTTCTAGCCTTGCCATTTCCTAGATAGCCATGGAGATTGTGGGTTTATTTTCCTTGTTTTTTTTGTTGGTTCTCATGTTTCCTATAGCTTTTTTGAGTTATTACTTCATGTATCCTGGGTTGGACAAACACTCGGGAAGCCTAGTAATATCTTGGGTTGAGTTACTAGTCCTGGAATCTTTGGCTGGAAAAACACTTTCAAACCCTTGGTGAGTTGAGTTACTCATCCTAGAAGCCTTGGTTGGAAAAACACTTTGGAAGCCCTTGGTGGGTTGAGTTACTAGTCCTAGAAGCCTTAGCTGGAGAAATGCCCTGGAAGCCCTTGGTCGGTTGAGTTACTAGTCCTGTAATCCTTGGTTGGAAAACTCTCTAGAAGCCCTGTTAAATATGTGGGTTGAGTAAATAGTCCTAGAAGCCTTACTTGGACAAACATCCTAGAAGCTCGATGATAGCTATGGGTTGAGTTACTAAGCCTAGAAGCTAAGTTGGAGAAAATGTTCTGGCACCCTAGACGGCTTGGTAGAGACCAATAGGATGATGGTTTTGTGATGTCTGACCATGTTATATGGAATTTGTATCTAAGGATAAACACATTTTCCCTAAGTTGGTAGCTACAATTAGAACAATAGAAAGAAAGTAGTTTAACCTTTTCCTATAGTAGATAGATGAGATGAAGGAACTTACTTATAGTCTTTCGCTTCCTTGAACTCCTATGAATTGCTCCCATCGCTCCAACTTGAACTAAATCCGCTCAATTGGTACCTATGTCAAGAGAAATAGAAACGACAATGATCAAAGAATACATGATCTATCTACTATAAACCAATGGAATCGAAAACATTGAAATACATAATCATCATAGATATGAACAAGAATATTCTAAAATGAATAGACACTTTATAAATGTAGAAGGAAGAGTTTCACCCAGTATAGTTCGATCCTGTGCCACTCATCCAGCTTCAGTCCAACCCTCGTCACATCAAAAGAACACCAATCTAGTAGCACAACATTGCTTGACATGAACTCAAATCTCAAACCAACAGAATTTCTCTACAATATTCTGATTCTAGCCACTTGATCTCTATGATGGGTGCTCAATTTATAGGGAAATGGAAGTGGTTTTGTCATAAATGAGGGTATTCAGTGGCCTTCCAAAATTGGAGTTAGTTTGCATGGAGTAATGGATGAGAGGATAGGAGGTGAATTGATCCTTAGCCTATGCAAATTCAAGCTGATAGGAGGAGATAAGAGATGGGATCCTTCTAGAATGATTTAGAATCAAGGAATATTCCCAGAGTCCAATGTGAATTTCACTCGTTCTCACCTAGCATAGGTCAAACAGGGTCTAAGTGCACTACAGTGCAGGCTTGAATAGGCCTACCTACTCTGCAATGTACTTACCGCTGACCAAGTCTGCGCTAGTGTCCCAATGAGGTATTTCAGCAAGGTCTCAAGCTAGGAAACTTTCATAGATGGAAGCATTCAATGAGATGACTTGTTTAGGGAATGTAACAACTAAATTAGGGTTTAATGAGCCCTAATTGTACTGATCTGAATGTCGGGAACGATGTGCCCAGATATACATGTAACAGACCATGAGGTGGAATCACTATTTGATGGGTTTAGGTGGCTTGGTCTCTGGTAGACTTGGATGGTTTTCATTGATGTGCTTTATGAGATCCCACATTCATGCTTAGAATATGGCATGGGAACGAATGACTAAAGAGAGATTTGGCTCAACCTTTCGATGGTCAAGTTGAATGTGAAAGTCCCATCCTGGGTTTGGGTTTTGCATCATCAATATGAGGTTATTTATCCTTTTATTTCTATGGGTATTATAGTGGTTTATATGTGGATCATGTGGCTATGATTTCATTGGTACTTATGTCCCTATTATGCTTAATTATATTATATATATATATATATATATATATATATGATAGAAGCTATGTATGGTTGTCATCATGTTTTTCTTGTAAATGAATGAACAACATATCTATGGCCTAATCGATGAAATGACAATTAATGTGTTGAGGAATCAGTGCTTCTGAGCGATTCTTAGCTAAGTATGAGAACCATATGCTCAAATATATTATTTACACCTATAGATTACATATTCATGATATGTTTGACGAAATTCTAGTCATGGCTAGTAGAGGTCCAGCCAAGGTCTTATTCAAGTAATTTCATTTATATAGTCATTTCCTTGTTATTTTATTGTTTTGAAGATGTCATTCAATTTTGGGTAGTGACCTAGGATTTCAGCTTGAAAAAGTAGCTCAAACCCCGATGATGCTAGCACAACACTATGCAAAAAATTCCTTGGATGCTACCTTCCATCCCTGTGAGAGTGTCTAAAGGTCCTTGGATGTTGGCCTTCCCATAGCATGAGAGCATCCAAAGGCCAAGTGGTACAAAAACTCTGTAGGACCCAGGGTTGGTTGTTAGAAAGGTTGGATTAGTTCCTGAGTGTCCTATTGCTAACATTGAATGTCTGTATGGTGTGTTTTTGTTGATTCCACTTCCTTAACATGACTTAGGAGGTCGAATCATAACATATTGGCCTCTCATCACATGTTTACGTCGACCGACTGGTTGCTTTGGTAAATGTGGGAGGAGGGTGTTACACACTTAAAGAAATTTGCATTAAGAATTCAGCTTTATATATCAGCGAGAAAAGACCCAAATAGGGTGGAATATATTTAAGTTAAATCATAAAAATAAATTGTTACATTATACCTATTGCTAAAGGGCACATTGGTAGCAACCAAACTAGGTATTGAAAACTCATATAATTATAAGTACATAGTTTCAATCCAAATATTACAAATAATATGGCGCCATTAGGTAAAATACAAGTTGTTTAGAACAAAATTGTTTAGTATTGGTTACTTATTCCCTACATATAACCTATACAAAAGTAGGTGTTTCTAGCTAGGATCCTTAAATGAAGACAGGGTGACCATGACCATAGTAGATCCATTGCAAAAGAAGACAACCCTATAAGGAAAAAGGGAGACTCTTAATAAGAATATGGTACATAGAATAAATGAGTACATGATGTGTATAAAACATGACACTAAACTTACTCATGAACAAGGCTGAATCGAGGTGTCAATATAGAAAAGACACTCAATTTTTTTCTTTCTCAGAAACAAAATTTAGCTAATGGCGCTGATCCCTTATCCATTTAATCCAAGATATAAGTAGAGAAGCAATGATTATCAATAAGTAGTGATGGATATGCCAAGATAAAACTATGGTTAGAAACTAATGGCAATATAATTCTATAGACCTTTACCTATTAGCAATTGTGTATATGGGCAATCGAACTATATATAGAGTAAATCTAGTAATTCCAATATGCATAGGATTATCTATGAGTTATAGTCTAGTAATGAATGGAATGTCCTATACATGTAGTTTTTATGAGGATTCAAAATATAATTGGATCAATATGTATAAAATATTGTGGTTGTGCATAAAGAAAAGACATTTTCTATAATTAAATATGACTTTCCTATATCAAAAATTAACACGTGTAGGAAACTTGGCACAAAAATGTTGGAGATTGAACTTATCTTATAAAATATTTTATGGAAGTATGCATGTACCAATCAATGTGTTCCTTCTTATAGTTTTAGAAGATCCATAAGGTTACTATATTTACCAGCTAGGGAAGTATGATAGGCCGTCAAGTAGAAACTACCAAATGTATGGTATATATGTTAATTATGTGTTATAAGGTTTCCTTCTTATATGTGCATGATTTTAGTTAAAAATCACCACCATGTCATAAAGACTAAGAAGGTTCGGAAATCTTTTCTATAAATACTTTGATCTAAGAGTATATAAATGGAATAAAATTTATGTAATATGATGCTATGGTATGGTATAAACTCAGAAGAGGAATTGATAACACTATAGAATATAAAGTAAATATGACACAAGACTTGATGATCTCAAAAAGATATCTCCTAGCCATACTCAATGTTAACATCTGTTACAACTTGTTTAGTTGTAGAAAACATATATATAAAGAAAAAAATATACTAACCACATAAATCAAGTATGAGTATGCTAAATGTTGTGACATATGGATGTAAATAAACCTCCTTAACATCCAGGATAGGCCTGGTCTTCATGAATGACAAGACTTGTGGAAAAATTAATAATATTAAGAAAGATTATTACCTCAAAAAATGGTATATATTTTGAAAATTCCAAGAGAAATATTTTTTGACCTCCTTAATTAAGGAATTTCAAGGATGTTTTTTTTGTAATTAATTTTTTTTAACTTGAATAAGTAAAGGATTGTGGGATAGAGAATGGTGAGGGAGATTTTCAAGAAAAATAAAAGTGAGAAAATAGGTAATTAGGTAATACAAAATAATTACCCAATTAAAATTCTTGTTCAAAGATATTAAAATGTTTGTAAGATGGGATGAAATATCACAATAGTTCATGTTTGAGAGAAAAGTAGTCTCGAAAATAATAAAACAAAGGAAGTGATTTGGGACTTTCAAAATAAAAATAAAGTAATAATGGTGTATGGGTTACTCCAAGGCACTAGAAAAGTGTGAAATCACTTGGGAATAATGCTGCAAATACTCAGAGGATGTCAACAGCTATGCCAATTTGGGTAAGTGCGAAACTAATTAAGGCCAGACTCATGATTGGCAACATGTAATTCCCAAAGAAGGAATTACAACAGACCCTCAAAGGGGTAGGGAAATCCTTGATTGGCATATACTTGAAAGATTTAATCAACATTAGATTTGTATGGGAATACATACTATTGTTGTTAACTTATTGGAAATTTCAGTAACTGGTCTACTTATAGAGTGGTCCATCAATAAAAGACTTTAGTTACCCAGAGTAAAATATGACCAAAACATTTGGTTGATTGGAAAGGGTTTTAACTATGATTTATGTACTTATATATTAATTGAGTTCATGAAACATGATAAACAAGAAGAATGTTGATTAGATTCCCTCGAGCAACCAATGAAATTGCAAAAGTCCATTGCTAAGTGGTGCAACCATAACTATGAGAGGAAATCTCTTAACGTAGCTCTTGCTAATTTGATGTATTTTCATTAAATATTTTGTAGAAGGTGGCATAAGTTGATTAATCATAACACATGTATAAAAAACAAATAATGCATAGATGCATGTTCACAAAATAGATATCAATTAATGAGATGCTAGGTTCATGTAATAATGGATATGCATGCATAGGACATCAAGGAGTCTATGGTTCTAACATGACTCAGATGACAAATAGTGGGTAATGGTAAACTTGTAACTAGGAGTAGGTTAATAAGTCAATGGGGAAACTAAGGAAATTATTGCATATAGACTTGAGCAATCAAGGATATGAAAATAAGGTGTTGATGAGGAAATGAAAAAAGTGGAACTTATGCATATTGATATGTTGGTTGTAATTCCATTAACCGGATGATGATACTAGGCATCGGAATTTCCATATAAGTGTTCTAAAAATTTATTGATTATGCCCTGTAATTGAAGGCACATTTATATTTTTGAATCTTGATTAAGTGCATGATATGAGTATGTACTTATCATATTTCATAATAATATAATCATGTTTGAAATGAGTTTACTAACACAATGTGTGTTGACCAACTAATATGCATAAGATTGCAAGGGGAAGAGGACCCTATGGTTGTTACACGAAAGAAAAATGCATGTAGCTTTCATAAACAACTTGCAATGTGGGAAGAAATGAAAACTTGAGTGAGTTGTGGGAAAATAATGTATGAGGTGTAGGAATAATGTTCACATGTCAATGTTGCTACAACTTTTTTATTTTTTATTTTACCATGGAACTTGAGCATGGTCATGCAACTCTTTTATATTCATGTGTTGATATTATTAGTTCTCTATTTTACGCTTCCTATTACCTTTGGTGGTTTGGTGTTGGTGATTTGTTCAGTGTAAGGAAGGAAATAGATAGGGAGCTCTAGAAGGAGAGCTCAATAAAAAATCAAATAGAAATACAAGACCCTAGTTAGACAATATTCCTAAGATAAATGGTGGTATGAGGGATAAAATAAAGAGACAAAATGACTAATATGGACATGGCCAAGTACACTTTCACAAAATAGACAACAATATAATAGACACGAAAATGGAAGAAAAAGAAGGTTGTCCTAAACCATTGTTAGTGGTATTTTTCTAGGAAGATGTACCAAAAATATATTTTCATGGTTGGTGATGATACCACCCAACAACAAAGAAAATAATGATGAGTATTTAGGAACTTTATATTTTGAGATCCGTAGAAACAATGTTAGAAAACCTTGCAAAAATATTGCAAACACAGAAAAAAGATATGTTAAAAATGAAGACAAGGAAAAAAATGGAATGAAATTGATTCTTTTATTATTAAATAAAGTACCTAGTGGATTAGAACATATACATGGGTTTGTAATGTCATCTTATGTGGGAGGGTCCTTTGAAGTCCTTACACTTTTTATAACTCATTTCTCTCTGATGTAGGAGGATCTAGACTTAGCCAGCAATGTGAAAGTGTATTCACATGTTGTGGCTAAACAAGTTGAATTTGATTGACCTGAGTGGTAGAAAGCCAGTTTTCATTGAGAGAGTTGGATCTCCCAAGAAATGAGTTGTATTTCATTATTGCAATAGTTAGAAATTGTCTTATTTTAGATTCAAAGGTAAGTTGTTAGCATAGGTGTTTGATATAGCTGGAAAATAGTGATTTGATTGTTGGATTGTTTAAGAATAGGGATTGAGTTGTTAGACATGATGGGATTGTTAAAAGGAAGAAAAATGTAATGTAGATGGATGGACAGAGAGAGAGAGGATTGATTGGAGAGAGAGTCAAGTAATAGCGCGTGGGTTTCCCAATTGAAACAAAGGTCTTTTAATTGTTATATAGAGCCAAAGGCAAGACTCTGTAACCATTTGTTTATAATGAATAATTGATGCCGTGTGTGTATTTATATGATGATGTTGTGGAAATTCTCATTTCACTTCTGATTATTTGTATTGGGGATGGAGTTTGAATATTTCTTTGTTTTCATATTCTATGATATAAAACACAGAGTTAATAGAAATCACAACCTTTTGTATTACTAATAGTGTTGAGCACTTAAGATCTCAATCATTGAGCTAAGTCCCAACAAATTGTACGAAATCTTGTTGATCGTTGGATCATCTCGTATCGCATCACAATATTTGTTTGTGAGGGGACAGACCTTAGGCCTTGAAGAATTGTAATGAGTGATCACTGTAATATTGCATCATAGTAAAACATCAATATGTGGTCAAACTATAGGCCTTAAGAAGTTGCGATGTGCGATCACCAAAATATCACATCGCAGAAACTCTTCATGTGTTATCGGACCCTAGTCATATAGATAGTCTGATATGCGATTGTGATACATCGCATTGCAATATTTCATTACAAAGGAAATGGGCTTTGAGCATTGGAAACTTATGATAGTGATATAACGCGGACCGTTGGATCAAAGGTGTTGTGATCTATGGTGTACCACCAAGCATCTCTATTAAATAAAGAAAAGATCTGTTGTTGGGCTTATATAAAGGATATTAGAGTAGCACAACAAAGGGTTGAACTGCAAAGGAGATAGTAAGCGTGGGGCCAATTGTTGAGATTTCTCAAAAAAACTAATTCTTGCCTCATTTGTGGTATCATAGCAAAGAGAGATTAAGGTTGATTACAGTAAACAGGCTGCCAAGGAGAGGAGTTGGCATTGGTTGAGGAAGGTCGGAAGAAAATGCAGTTTTGTTGGAGGAGATCCAAAGTCTGCATACGAGGATTGAAACAGTTGAGACTGCTCAGAGAAGAAAACCTAATGAGGGGGATGACAGTGCTAAAGAAGCATCTTTTGAGGAAGAAGAAGAGGAGGAAAATGAAACTATGTGAGTTTTTAAGATGCTGGCACAGGTAAGAGGAAAACCAAAGGTGCAAATTTCTACATATGAAGGGAGTCTTAATGCAGAAGAGATAATGGATTGGATCAAGTCTTTAGACAAATATTTTGATTATGAAGAGGAAGCTGATGACAAGAAGAAGGTGAAATTTGCAATTACCAGATTGAAGGGTCATGCAGCTATTTGGTGGGATGAGCTACAGACATCCAGAATGAGGAAAGGAAAGTCCAAAATCAAGCAATGGGAAAAAATTGTAAGTAAGATGAAATCCAAATTTATGCCTAAATATTATCAATTAAATATTTTTAAACAATTGCAGAATTTAAGGAAAAAAGGAATGTTTGTTAAGGAGTACACAAAAAGAATTTTATAGATTAAGTATTAGAGTAGGACATGCAGAGGATGACATGGAGAAGGTAGCCAGATATATCAATGGCTTAAGATATGACATACAATATGAGATCAACTTGTGAAGTCTGAAGACTATTGAGGATGCCTATCAAGCAAGTTTGAGGGAAGAAGAGAAGATGTTGAGAAAACAGAACCAAAGGAATAGATGAAGAAGCGCAGTAAGAGGTAGAGGAACTACCAGACAAAGGGGACAACAAAATCACCATGAATCAGGCAGTTCAACTAGTAGACCACCATAGAGAAGGGATTCTAATAGAGGAATATTTGCACCCAAAGGAAGAGGTCGAGGAAGAGATGTTTGGTGCGACACATGTGGAGAATGGGGACATGTGTCATGGGACTATCCTCATAATAAACCAGAAAATCAGAGGAATGGAAATGTGGCTGAAGCAAAGCTAGAAACACCTCAACTTATGGTGAAGGAAGAACCCCCTGAAGTAGGAGAATCCCTAATTTTGAGAAGGACATTGCTTAAGATAGAGAAAGAGATTGAAGAACCAACATAGAGGAAGAATTTATTCAAAAATACCTATAAATCCAAAGGTAAGTGTTGTAAAGTAATAATTGATAGTTGAAGAAATGATAAACTTGTTTCTATAGAGGTGGTGGACAAGCTCAGACTAGCAAAGATAATGCACCCTACTCCTTACAACGTGTCGTGGTTGTAGAAAGGACGTCAAATTATTGTGAGAGAACAATGCAAGGTTGAAATACAGATTCTTATGTATAAGGATGTAATATTATGCGATGTAATGCCAATGGATGTATTCCATGTATTATTGGGAAGACTGTGGCAGTTTGGTCAGAAAGTTACTCATGAAGGGAGGAGAAACACTTATACTCTAGAGAAAGATGGAAATATACATACATTGCTGCCATTGAAGGATGACACGAACAAAGGAGCATGTAGAAATAGTGTTATGATGATGAGCGAAAAGGAGCTATTGCAAGAGATTGGAAAAGGTGAAGAAATGCATTTTGCTGTCATAGGGAGACCAAAGGTAACATTAAATTCCAGAAACTTAGATGATTTACCAGAAGAAATCAAAACTATGTTAAATGATTTCACTGATATTATTGTGGATGAGTTTCCAAATGCATTGCCACCGATCAGGAGTATTAGTCATCATATTGATCTAATACCAGGATCGAGTTTTCCAAATAAAGTAGCGTACAGATTAACTCCTCAAGAGAATGCAGAAGTTGGAAGACAAGTGCAAGAAATGATGGATAAGGGACTAATCATAGAGAGTCTTAGTTCACGTGTTGTACCAATAATACTTAGTCCAAAGAAAGGAGGTGAATGGCGTATGTGCATAGTTTTCAGAGCCATAAAGAAGATCAAAATCAGGTATAGATTTCCTTTGCCACACATGGATGACTTAATGGACTGTTTGAGTGGATCAAAGTATTTTACTAAAATAGATCTGAAGAGTGGATATCATCAAACAAGAATTCGAGAAGGAGATGAATGGAAGACTGCATTTAAAACAAACAGTGGGTTGTATGTGTGGTTAGTGATGCCTTTTGAACTCACTAATGCACCTAGCACGTTCATGATATTGATGAACGAAGTCCTGAAGGAATATGCAGACAAGTTTTTTTGTTGTTTATCTTGATGATATTCTAGTTTTTAGTAAAAGTAAGGAAGAACATCTAGAGCATCTTAAATTGGTTTTGAGAACTTTGGAGAAAGAGACTCTACTGATAAATCTAAAGAAACCTAGTTTAATGAAAGAAGAATTAATTTACTTGGGATTTGTAGTTTCTAAAGAAAGATTGAAAATGGATCGAGAGAAAGTCCAAGCAATTTGGAACTAGCCTATTCCCAAAAATATATTTTAGGTACGAATCTTTCATGGTCTTGCAAGTTTTTACAGAAAGTTTATCAAAGGTTTTAGTTAGATTTGTGCACCAATTCTTGAAACAATTAAGGATACTAATCAATTGTTCAAGTGCACAGAAGCAACAGATAGGAATTTTAAATTGTTGAAGAGGAAAATTATTGAAGAGCCGATTTTAAATTTTCCTGAATTTGAAAAAGTATTTCAAGTTGAAACAGATGCTTGTGGAGTTACAGTTGGTGCAGTTCTGAGTTAGGAAAAAGGACCGATAGCGTACTTTAGTGAGAAATCGAATGAAGAGAAGAAGAAGTATTCTTATTATGATAAAGAGTTTTATGCTATTGTACAAGCCTTGAAAAACTGGAGACATTATTTTCTACCATAGTAATTCATATTATATTTGGACAATCATGCGTTACAATTTATAAATAACTAGCTGAAATTGAACCAGAAACATGTCAAGTGGGTAGAATTTTTGCAGAGCTTTACTTTTGTGAGAAAGCACACAAGTGGTAAGTTGAATAAAGTCGCTAATGTGTTGAGTAGGGTAAGTTTTGTTATACAAGAATTCAAAGTTGGTGTTGTAGGATTTGAATAAATGATTATAATGTACAATGATGATGTAGATTTCAAAGATATCTATACAACAATTCAAAATCCAATAGTGCAAAACATAAGTCAATGGTTAGATTATCTCATCCAAGGAGGCTTATTGTTTAAAGGCAACAAGTTGTGTATTCCCAAATGTTCTATGATGGAAAACATAATAAAGGAAAAACATAGTGGAGGATTATCTGGTCACTTTGGAGAAGATAAAACCTTTTCTCAGGTGAGTGATTTTTATTATTGGCCCAAAATGCAAACTAATGTTAAGAGTTTTGTTGAGAATTACAGGATATGTCAGCATGCTAAGGGGAGAAATCAGAATATAGGATTTTATCAGCCATTGCCAATAGCAGACCGACTGTGGGATGTAGTTAGCATGGATTTTGTTTTGGGATTACCTAAAACTCAAAGAGGGAATGATTCCATTTATGTTGTGGTAGATATATTTTCCAAGATGGCACATTTCATTACTTGTAAGAAGACTAGTGATGCAACACATATAGCTAATCTATTTTTTCAGAAACTGTAAGATTACATGGATTTCCTATAACTGTTGTGTCTGATAGGGATACAAAGTTTGTAAGACATTTATGGAGAACTCTTTGGAAGAAAATAGGAGCTAACCGCAGCTCCAGTTCATCATACCACCCTCAAACAGATGGATAGACCGAAGTAGTAAATAGGAGTTTGGAAAAGATATTGATAAGTTTAGTGTATCAAAAACCTAAGCAGTGGAATTTAGCACTAGCTGAGGCTGAATTTTCTTATAATGACACTCCAAACCAAAGTAATAGAAAGAGTCCATTTTAGATTGTTTTTGGAATGAATCCAAGAGGTGTGTATGAGCTCAGAAATTTGGGTAAACATGAGACAAGAAGTACAAAAGTTGAAGAGTTTGTAGAACAAATGCAAAGACTTCAAGAAGATGTCAAAGGCAGATTGCATAAAATTAGTGGTAAATACAAACAGAGAGTGGATATGAAGAGAAGAGAGAAAGAATTCCAAGTGGGAGATTTAATGATGGTATATTTGGGAAAAGAAAGATTTCTGGCTAAGAATTACAATAAACTAAAAATGAAAAGGATAGGACCATGTAGAATTGTAAGAAAGTTTTCAGCTAATGCATATGAAATTGAATTGCCAAAAGGGATTAGAATATCACCTATTTTCAATATTGCAGATTTTTATCCATACAAAGGGACAGAGATAGAGCTACAGGACGAAACTACAGAAGATGAAGTTCAAACCTTCAATTGGGAAGAACAAGTGCCAAAAGCCATTAAGAAAGAAGTTTAAGTTGTTTTAGAGAAAAGAGTATCCAAAAGAACCAGAGGATAGATTTATTTTCAATATCTAGTGAAATGGAAAGGACAAATAGTGGAGGATGCTAGCTGGTTGACTACAACAGAGTTGCAGAAGTATGGAGTAAGCCCCGAAAGTCTAAAGGATGATTCTTTTATTCCCTGGGAATTTGATGCAAGAGCATCTAGACTGAGCCAACAACGTGAAAGTCTGTTCACATGTTGTGGCTAAACAAGTTGAATTTCATTGACTTGAGTGGTCAAAAATCGATTTTTACTGAGAGGGTTGGATCTCTCAAGAATGAGCTGTATTTCATTATTGTAATAGTTATAAATTGTGTTATTTTAGATTCAAAGATAAGTTGTTATCATACTTGTGTGATATAGTTGGAAAATAGTGATTTGATTGTTAGATTATTTAAGAATAGGGATTGAGTTGTTAGACAGGATGGGATTGATCAAAAGAAAAAAATTTAATGTAGACAGATGGGTAGAGAGAGAGAGAGGATTGAGTGGAGCAAGAGTTAAGTAATAGCACGTGGATTTACCGATTGAAACAAAAGTCTTTTAATTGTTGTAATAGAGCCAAAGGCAAGACTCTGTAACCATTTCTTTATAATGAATAGTTGATGTCCTCTGTGTGTGTATATAATGATGTTGTGGAAATTCTCGTTTCACTTCTAATTATTTGTATTCAGGACGGAGTTGAATATTTCTCTATTCTCATGTTCTATGATATAAAACATAAAGTTAATAGAAATTGTAGCATTATGTATTATTAACAGTGTTGAGTGCTTAAGATCTCAACCGTTGATCTAAGTCCCAACCAACGGTGCGAAATCCCACTGATTGTTGAATCATCCCATATCACATCGCAATATTTGCTTGTAAGGGGGCGGACCTCAAGCCTTGAAGAATTGTAATGAGTGATCACTATAATATCACATCAAAGTAAAACATCGGTGTGTGGTCAGACCGCAGGCCTTAAGAAGTTGCGAAGTACGATCGCCAAAATATCGCATCGCAGAAAGCCTTTGTGTGTTATCAGACCCTGGACATAAAGATAGTGTGATATGCAATTGTGATACATTGCATCACAATATTTCATTACAAAGGAAATGGGCGTTGAGCATTGGAAACTTGCAATAGTGATATAACATGGATCGTTGGATCAAAGGTGTTATGATCTATGGTGTACCACCGAGCGGCTCTATTAGATAAAGGAAAGATATGTTGTCGGGCTTATATACAAGAAATCAGAGTAGTGCAGTGAAGGGCTGGACACTAAAGGAGATAGTAAATGTGGGGCCGATTGTTGGGATTTCTCAAAAAAATTGATCCCTACGTCACTCTCTTCCATCCTAGTTTTGAATGGGGAAATGGAAAATGATGGTTGAGCATGATGTGGAGATATCATGAGTAATGGGAGTAAAATGATGATGATGATTAGGATCCTCTATATAAAGTGAGGGAGAAATCTCTCTATATATAATAAAAAGTCAGGATATATGTAGATCTAGTCAAACAATAAAATATTATTAGACCAAATCAATATCTAACTATTAGAAAAATTTTATTACATTTAAGATAGGAAAATATGAATGAAATGGTCAAAAATGTTTATTTAGTGAATTAACTCAAAAAATAAGGATTAATTGAATTAATTAGGACAAGTGGTTGAAGTAGTTCATAAATAAATATGATTTATTAATTACTTCAAGGATATATGATAAAGGTGAGTTATAAATAATTACTAACAATGGTTTAATAATTATTTCATGGGAGAAATATGTGATGATTAATTAATAATAAATAAATAATGGTTTGTTTAATTATTTCTAGATAATATAGTCAAATGGGTTAGAGACAATTACTAAATAATGAATTAATAATTTTTTCATGGGAGATAATTTAAATGGTTAAGGAGTAATAAGTAAGTAATGATCTAC
Organism: Pinus taeda; assembly: GCA_000404065.3. Lineage (NCBI taxonomy): Eukaryota > Viridiplantae > Streptophyta > Pinopsida > Pinales > Pinaceae > Pinus > Pinus taeda. Next base: position 130,362 of record APFE031755868.1, on the reverse strand, counting down.
TTAACGATTCCTATCAATCGTTGAAATTATTTGTAATTGTTTTCATAAAGTGGGTAAATATGAAAATAACATTAACTTAATTTTATTTTATTTTTGGTTATTTCAAGTGGGTAAACATAAATAATTTTGGAAAAGTGGTTCTCTAATTTATTACCTCAGGAAAAAGTGGGTTTTTATGTGTAAATCCCACACTATATGGTGTATTTTGATGATCATGATGGAAAATGGCTAGGTTATCACTTTTTAGGTGATAACAACCATAATCATGCATGATTTATGCATATTTGATATTTCTAAATCATGATAAAACATAGTAATGCTTCTTGGTGTAACAAAAAATTAGTTGCAATCCATCGCAAGTGGCAAGGTAAGGAATTAATCCTTAAAAATATTATTTTCGTTTTGTAAATGGTAAAATGGGAAACTGATGTTTACATGTTTTGATGTATACATTTAAGTCACTTAATGACATCCATGTCACTTGGAATATAAATTAGGTAAACATATCAAAGGAACTATTGTTGCTAATTCCCATGGCTAATGTGCTTACAATGATGTTGTTGGTCCTGGTTGGGTGCAGAAAAGAAACATGAAAATGAGTATTTAGCATGCATGAGAACATACAAAAACTGAATGTGAATTTTAGACGAGAGTGAGGTTTACTCCAGAATCGGGCCATTACTCAAATTAAAGTGAAATGGAAGCATTTAAACTCTCAGGAGGCCATCTGAAAGATGGAAGAAGAAATGTGGGAGACATTTCTTTCACTTTTCTAAAAGTGATGAAAATCGAGGAAACACCAAGGACAATGTTTAATTCAAGGTGGGGAAGTTGTTATACCCGTGATGCAAAGTTTTTTTAATATTTTATTATTTTATATTTCCTATAAATATTGAATTGGAAATGTTGGTTGTGGGGCCAAGACCAAGTGAAATTGACTTATGTAAATAAATTCTACATTAAGAAATAAATGTTTCTTTTTGGGAAATGATATGGGAAATGGAACATGGGTATTGCGGGCTTCCTTGGTGTTGAAGAATTTTTTAAGTGATTAATTCCAAGTGGACCTTCCCAAATTCTCCCAAAATTCCCTGGAGAAATAATGCCACAAGGGAAACAACATAACTGGAGAGAAATATGATGATGAGTGGAAATATAATCTTATCTAGAGAGAAATTTTAAGTTGGGTAAAAATATAGGCATAACCATAGTGGGAGGGAAAGACGGGTTTATGAAGGAAGAAGCTAAGATTTGTCCTATCTTAAAAAAAGAAATCTTAGGAAAAGGGGTGGGAATACCTTAAAAGCACGACACCTCTAAAAAAATATGTTGCGAAGAAAATAATAAATACCACTGAGTGGAAATAGTTTGGACAAATTTTGTTGTGGAGAAACCAATAGGTAAGAAAGCACACTGAGCTCAGGTTGAGTTGCAAGATGTGCAACTCATTGGTTGGGAGGAACACATCACTTATGACGTCATTGTTCAAGAGAAATATTTCTAGTTAGACAAGTCATTATTTTTGTTTAAATTATTTGTAAAAAAATTTCTTTAATAGGGCCTTATTTAAATTACAATAATTATTTATGTATTTATGGATCTATTGGTGGGATTTAATTACTAATAATTGTTGCATAGCTACAAAATTACTTATTTTTCCAATATTTGATTGTTAATGACTACTGTGAATTATTTTTGGGATAATTTACAATATTCATGAATGGTAAACATTTATTTTATGGTAAACATGCATAATTACTTATGAATGGATGATATGGAAGATAATATTGAAGTTTGATATTGTAGTGCATGGAGGGTATTCATTTAAGATAAGTATTGAATGAGGATGATAATGACTATATGCGTATTATATTTAATGAATAAATACTTAAAACTTGAGCAGTAATAATGTTTATGTGTAGACAACCCAATTTGAAGGAACTCGGCGAGAATGGTGAGGGTTTGTGTGAGGAAATCTGTGGCCGAGCTCAGCAAGAGTGCAGGCTCGAGCAAAACTAGAAGCCGAGGATTGGGCAAACGTAGTCATGGCAAGGGAGAAATCCTCAAGGTTTTTACATGTCAGTTTTCAGACATGCATTACCATAACGCAAATCATGACATGCAGCGGTTCAAGCGATAACCCTTGAGTACCGATCAGGCACTTTTCTCTTCGATCCGAGGCTTGATGCATAGATCTAGCCTAGTTTTCACCCCTACAGACATTCGTTTTCCGAATCAACCCATATACTAGTCGGATCTGGAAACCCTTTTTGGAGGGGATCAGGATACTAAAATAACAGTCTATGCAAACAAATAGGACTGGCATACCTTAGAGATTGATGCCACTGGCTCGTAGATGGATTTCCGGTTTCAAAACAGCACCATCAATCTGGCGGTTTTTCAGAAGCTACTACAAGACAGGTTTGTGATACGAGCAGAACCAAAGTGGGCATCAGGGAACTCAAATTCTTTTCCCATGGATCCCTTCTCAGGCACAAAGGATCTTCATAAGGCTAGCGAAATCCAAAGCTACGCTCAGGAAACTAAGGTTCTCAACAGATCGGCTAAGGTTTTGGATGGCTCAAATCTGACAAGAATAGAGCCATCCCAGATTCCCAAACCCAGTGGACAAATCTTTGTAAAGATGCCAAAAGGAAACACAACCATGATCTGGCCTTTTGACAATGACAGGGTTTCAGACTTGCGGAACAAAATCGCTGAACAGACTGGCTACCCAGTTGAGGAACAACACCTTTTAGATGAGGGCAGATCGCTGCAGGAATGCAGAACAATGCAAGAATACAACATCAAGGAAGGCTCTACAATCATTCTCAATATGAGGTTACGAGGAGGTGCCGAAAGCGCAGGAACTAGCTCGCAAAGTAAAGGGTCTTTTAAGGAAGTAGTGAACGGCAAAGGGAAATAACCTATAGCTGTCACTGAACTCCTGGGGCAGTATATTGTAGATCAAATGCCGGAGAGCCCCTCTATTTCCATCGACATACCAGAGGTAAATAATATATACTCAGATCTAAAAAAAAATGCAGTTATCTGTAGATTCAAGGGTTTCTGGCCTAGAACTGATGCATGTATTAATGGATCCACACATTTTGGACAAAAAACTGCCAAATCTACCTATACCCTAAGGGGTTCTTTGTAGTAGGTTTTCACACAGAAGAAGAAAAGGAAACAGTTCTCAACCAAGGGCCATGGTTCTGGGGTAGTGCTGGTCTTTTTATTACCCCATGGTTTCCTGAGTTTGATGCTAACACCATGGTGGTATGAAGGATGCCAGTATGGGTTCGGCTGCATAACCTTCCTTTAGATTTCTGGCATTCAAAGGCTTTAATAGCTATTGAAAATACTCTGGGGAGAATGTTAAAGATAGACAGAGAGAGACTTATAAAAGGGATTTTCACCTTTGCCAGAATATGTGTCGAGGTAGATCTCAGCCAAGGGCTACCTGAAAGCATAATCCTGAACTTCAATAATACACAGTGGAAACAATCCTTGGACTATGAGAATACAACTTTTAGATGTCGGGGATGTCAACAAACAGGTCACCTATACAACGCATGTCCAAGCCTCAACAAGAGCAAGCCACAACAAAGGAAGCCGAAAGGATGGCAGAAAATAAATGTTGCTTTAAAGAAGGCAGATACAACAAAGAAGGAAGAACATAATACAACAAAGGATAAAGATCAGGATAATAAGGGAAAAGAGATTAATGAGGAAAAGGAACAAGACCCCCAGCTAGAAATAAGTGGTAATAAGCGAAGTCACAGTCCTAAAGGATCAGATTCAGATAAGGAACAACCAAGGAACACAGTGGAAAACCAACCCACCATTATTGACTCCACGCACACCACGGATGGCTGGCGAAAAGTGGAGAAAAAGAAGGGTAGGAAGACTTAGGACAACTGGTGTTTTTTTGTGGGCTGCACTTCGGATAATTGGAGGGCCACTTTCTGTTTATGCTTGTAGGCAGGATTGTATATTGCGCACTGTATGATCTATTTTCATACAGCAAAATTGAATGCTTAATTCATATACTTGTAACTTTTTATTTTTATTAATAAAAAGTTCGATTTTTTCTTTGGAAAAAAATAATGCTTATGTGTAGCACATAAAAGAGAAATATGGATCTTATTATATGAACAATGGGTTCTCTGTTAACTATTAAATAATAAGTAGTGAAATGATTTATTAATTAGTTACTAAAAAAAATTAAGCAAGAATTCATCAAGGAAAATTGGTGTCATAATCTTGATATCCTATATATGACTTCATCGATCATACTATTATGAAAGACCAAAGGTCTAGGAATCTTACATGATATCTAGAATATCATAGATACAAAGGAATTTTCCTTGTATAATATGTAATTATTAGTGAAAAATAAAGACTAACATTGACCTAAAGACTCAATGTAAAACTAGATAGAGGGTTGAAGATTGTATTGTTCATATGAAAGTCACAAAATTATAAGGGTGAACAAAAGTTGTATTTCTAAAGAACTAGTTGGAAAGGATCAATATAAAATGCTTGTTAATTCCATAATGTGTACATATAATGACTCAGTTACAACCCAAAATTAGTACTATAGAGAAGGTTTATAATTTTATTCAACTAGAACTATTTAACATAAGCTCTGTTGAGGGAAAAGAACATAACTGAACAAGTAGTATAACTATAGCATGAAGAGTTATAGATTATAAACATGGAGGGAAACCAACTATCACGTATTATTTTCTTGAACAGCCACACAGTACAAAATTACTATGTTGTGTGTTAGTGTAGCCAAAGTTGTATCTCCTTGGGATATATATTACATATATAGAAAAACAAAAAAGATTCTACGCTCTTACAAATAAATTTGTATACATAGATTTAAGAATACAAATTCCAAGATTTACTAGTATGAAGAATGAAAAAATATACCAATACAAACTTATAAGAGGTTTAGTAACTCTTAACATGTTATCTATACTAGCATGTTACATGAAGTAAAGCACAAGGAAACTATAGAAAAGCCACATATTTCACTTTCATGTTTTAAATAAAGAAGATGTCTGATTAAAATACTTTTGAGAGAGTGGGTGTCAACCAACTCACAAGTTTATGCATGATTTTTTCAAATTCCCATAAAATTATTACATTGACTATAGCCCAAGGAGTATTAATAAACTAAAAAAAATATATGCAGATTTGACTAGAGTTGCATAATATGTCTGAAGCAGAGATCAAAAGAGCTAAGGGAATTCAAGTTTCTTTTGTTAACTAAATCAAGGAAAACTTTAATAGGGCCACCAAAAAAGTCCTGTTAGAATTATGGTTTACCTCTATAGAGAATAATACCTATATAGGGCCTAAATTTATGAAACAATGTGACACTAGTGCAAAAAAATTAGAAATGAAAAATAAACCTTGTTATATAAAATTAAATTAATTGAACATTGAAATGGATAGAAATAAATTTACTTGAAGTATGGAAGAGCCCTCACCAAGGAGAAATTGCGATAGAAACTAGGATTTTCCTTGTAAAAGTCCAGGGTACAAAAGAAACAGTCAAGGTAAATTTAAATTAACAATAATTTATGGAAATTTCCTTCTCCATAAGGCATTGGTGTCTTTTATAACTTTATGTGGTGATTCCAAACTTGTAAAAAAAACTATGAAGGAATTAGGCTAAGAAGAAGCTCAATGTAAGTTAAAGTTATAAAAAGTTACACACCTAGAAGAAGCTAGAGTTACCTATAATTCCCTTCTGGAGTAGCACCCAAGTGGAAATAATTATGAATTTTATCCAAGCATGTTACTTGGATATAAATATTACCAAGCAGCAGAGTAGCCAAGCAAGCGAAGACATGGTCGAAGGCCAAAACCATCTCAATGACAAAACAAAGAATCAATGACTAAAAAAACAAATGGACGAAATAAAAAGTGGACAAGGCTAGTCTACCCTATGCAATGAAACCTAATCCATGTATGTCGTTAGATCATTATGGATGATATTTATTTTGTAACTACAAATCATGGGAATAGCCACGCGTCATTGACAAGGTGGAACCAAGCTTGCAAGACCATATGGCATGTTCAGATGCTCAGCTAGAAATATCGACGTACATGCCTTTTTCCAAGTGAATGGTTGAGTTATAATAGCATTATACTAAGTAATTAATAAAATGGTTTGGCTAATTAGTTTCTATTATAAGAATTAAACCACAAAGTTGTTGTCACTCACCTATTATGAGGTTTAAACCTTAACTCATGTTCAAATCTTAAACTCTAGTATGACAAAGACCAAAGGGGAAGGGGTGTTGCATCACATTACAAAAGTATAATTTTTAACTATGATACTATAATGTAAATGTCCAAGGGTTTATTGGCAAAGCATCACTCTAGATCCCATGACTTATGTAAACAAAGTCAGGGTGAGAAGAACCTAAGTATTAATACTTTTAGTAAAGCATAAAGAGGTTAAGCACAAGGGTAAAATAGATAGAAATATATAAGTATAGGCCCAAACCCATAGTAGTGTATTGGTGGGATGGGTGGAAATATATATCCCTTTTATTCATAGGAAGGCTACCCTTGGACAAGTAAAATGGATATTAATATAGATTGAGCTTCTAAACCATATATAATGATTGACTAATGAAGGATATGTTATAATCAACATGTAAATAATCATGAGGAGAAAATTATCTTTATAAACATCCTGATATTATGAGTAAACATATTTATCACTGGTGCATAAATACCTGATGGTGTAAAGTAACAATAAGTATTTTTTTCTTAGTGTGAATTTGAGGTACATTAGAATTAACACCATTTTCTTGCGTCACTAGTCTTTTTATAGGCCATGAAATGTTCCATATTTGAAAACATGTCTACAAAAACATAAATAGAATCGTTAACTCTTTCAGTTTGAGGTAACCCAGAAACAAATTCCATAATTACAAAGTTGCATGGTCTTCTTGAAATTGATAATGGATGACATAAATCTACATTCTAACTCCTTCGTTTAGCATTCTGGCATTCTCTACACCTTTCAACAAACTTGTTTACATCACCTTGCATAGCTACCCAAAAATAAAAAATCATATAACAAAGAAAATGATTTATCTTTTCTTATGTGTCCAAAAAATCATCCATTGTGCTTTTCCTTTATCAAATTGTCTTTTGTTGAATGATTTGGTATGAAAATATTGTTTTCCTTGAACAACAAACGTTGCTAAATCATATAACTCAACTGATGAGTTATTTGTATGTTGGTTGGACAATCAAATGTTGCATATGCATCCTTACAATATCCATAATCTTTGTACATCTCTTTTAGGTCATTAAATACAAAAGCAATGACTTGAACATCATGTAGAATTAAATTAATTATACTTACTGCAACAACTAAATTGTTTGATGTATCACATACATTTTATTACAAATCTAAAATTTTGCATAAATTCCACCCACTTAGCATGAATTTTATTAATTTTTGGTTGCTTGTTGATAAATTGCAAAGCATTATTTGAAAACATACTCCTTGGGCATGAGATAATGTCACCATTTATTTAAGGCTCGAAATATGGCATATAATTCTTTATCATAAGAGGAATATTTTTGTTTCACTTCATTCAATTTCTTGCTGAAATAGGAAATTGATCCCCCCACCTGACTTAAGCAACTCCAATAGTTTTTCCAATCACATTCTTCTCAACTTGAAAAATATTATTGAAATCTAGTAAGGCCAAGAAAGGTTATTCAGTCATCTTTTATTTCAGAAATATGAAATTCCTATTAGTTGCTAATAACCATTTGAATGAATATTTCCTTTTTTTGATTGTACCACTAAATTTCTTAATAAAATTCTATAAAGGCTTTCTAGACCATGAAAACTTGTCACCTCAAAGATATTCTTTGGAATAGGCCAATTAGCGATTTCTTTAAGTTTTAGTCCCTCAAGTATATCTCAACCAGAGATGGTAATTTAAATGATGTGTAAGTTGGTTCAGTGATCAAATCCCTCTAATTCACCTATTCATGTGGAAGGGGAATACATACACAAATAGAGTTTATAGGGGTAGTGGTTGGAATCAACCCCATGTCACATGAATACAAGACTCACCCAGCTGCAAATTCCTCTAAAAAAAAAAAAAATCTTTAACCTTTCATGATCATTTTAAAATCATATTGAGAAATCACAAAATCGAAGTGTATGAATTCCTTCATCATAAAGCTGAATTTATTCAAATTAATAAATATTTTTTCTTAATGAAATGTGCTCAATATTAATTTAAGATGTTACAAATTCGCCTCACTTGTTTTACCGTATACCAAAATATTTCCTAAATAGACAATGATAAACTTACAGGAAAATTCCTTCAAAAACTGATTCATTAGCCTCTTGAAAGTGTTAGGGGAATCAATGAGACCAAAAGGCATCATAAACCATTCATACAATCTATGATTTTAATTGAAATTTGTCTCTCTTCATACCCTTTTCTAACCCTAATCTAACGATGTCCACTCTTCAGCTAAACATTATAAAAAATACTTGGCAATACTTAAATAGTCAATCAAGCTATCAATTCATCAAAGTGAAAATATATACCTAATTTTAATTTTATTGATAGCTCTAGAATCGATACACATTATCCATCCCCCATCCTTCTTTGGGATAGATATTGTGGGAAAAATGCATGTAATCAAGCTACTATTAATGGGACCCTTGTCCAACAACTCTTACTCTTTTCTTTTCACTTCCTCATTCTCTTGTGGAGTCATTTTATATGTTTCCTTGTTTTGAAGACTTGCTCCTGGAATCAAGTCTATGTGACGACTATTACTTCTTATGGGAGGTAACTTACCTAGAATATCACTAGAAATTATATCAACAAATTCATGTAGTAGAGCTTTGATTTCTCTTAGAAAATCATCCAAGTTTGTGTTAGTAAATACTATCTTTTCTTTACCAATCAAGGAAAAGTGTATCTCTTCTTTATTTACCTCTTGTAGAAACTCCTTACAATTCATCAGTAACACATTAGGACAAGTGTATTCCTTGGATTACTTATCTTACAAAGGTAATGTGTTCCTATGATCATATTTCTCAAGTGTATAAGTGTTTCTTGTGCTATCATGAATAACGTTTTTTCCATACTACCATGGTCTCTCCAAAAAAATAAGATAGTCATCTATGGGAATTATGCTACATAGTACTTCATCATTTTACCAACAATTTAAAATTTCACCTTGAATTTTTCATTATCTAATAGTTGACAATATGTTAGGTCCCTATACTACTTGTGTAATCCCTTATTGTTATTAGTACAACCCCCTTATTATATCGTTGTTCCCATGTAGTCCCCATATTTTTATTATTGTGCCCCATAAAAGCCCACTATTGTTATTATTGTTCCCTTACATTAGCATTGTTATCTCAGATCTAATTATATTATGACCCCTTAGACTCCTATATATAGAAAGGATGTCTTGTCATTTGTATCATCTAAGAATTGTTCATTTGTGTGATGTAAAGGAGGTTGCCCCCTCAAAGAGGCTTATTTCTAAGGCGTTCATCTATACTTTCTATCTATTTGTGAGCTGTTTTCATAATATTTGGTATTAGAGATGTGGATTCTAGGGTTTCGCTACTCCAAATAGGTCATTGTAGCATTCTCGCTATAACTTTTTTCTGCGAAATTTCAGAAGCGAAAAAAACCCATTTGGGACAAACTCGCACCGAACCTCGGGTCCAAATTTCAGAGCTTGTCTCACTATTAGTACAACCCCCTTATTATATTGTTGTGCCCATGTAGTCCCCATATTGTTATTATTGTGCCCCATAGAATCCCACTATTGTTATTATTGTGCCCTTACATTATTATTGATATGTCGGCTCTAATTATATTATGAACCCTTACAATCCTATATATACAAAGGAGGTCTTGTCATTTGTATCATCAAAGAATTGTTCATTTGTGTAATGTAAAGGAGGTTGTACTAATAAAAATAAGCGGTTACACTAGTACTATAGGGACTTAACATGCCCCTCTCCTTCAAAAAGTGTTGTCCTCAACGCTTGAGCAATTCTTGATGCTTCTATATAAATTCTTGTCCTCCCCTGTGGAATATTCAGTGGGTAACTTCTTCCACTTCATGAGATACTTTGAAATTGATCTATTTTGTAGCCTTCGATTTCCCAGTTCTATGACTACTTCAGGTTCCGATATGACTTTTCCTTCCTTTCTTCATGTTCTCGCAATACTGTTTGAACTGGGATCTTCTGGAACTTTTGAATGAGTTCCAACTCCTTTGGGCATATGGATATATGTAAGGCCTAATGTTTGGAGGAACACTTCGTAGAATCAAATGAATAGCATGATCATGATCACAAATAGGTGGGAGGCCTTTGGGAGTCTCAAATACCTTGGAATGATTGTCCAAAACGTTTTGGACATCTGGAGAAATACATGATTTCGATGAGGGATCCTGTAGTGAACATAATTGTGCAATTACACCCCGTTGTTCTTTATTTAGAAGATTTTTCATGATATTAGGGTTTATTATATTTCTAGGTTTTCATTCAATACCCCTCAATTTAACCTCCTTTCCTTCCCAAAAAAAATTCAAGAAAAGATCTTCAAAATTAAAAGCTATCATACCCAAAGATTGTAACCATTGGACTCCTAGTAAAACATAAGCACCGCCCATTGGAATGGAAAGCATTAGGCTATTCAATACATATTCTCCCATGGATAGCTTGATATTGTGGCACTTTCCAAAGAAATTTATGGTTCCTCCACTTGCAACCATCACTTGACACTTTGGTGCTGGATATAGGAAGCAATTCAATTCCTTGGATATCTTACAATCAATAAAATTACGAGTACTGCCTGAATCAATAAACACTCTTACCTTTTTCTTCTTGATATGTCCTTCTATATTAATAGTTCGAGGAGTGGTAATTTATTTCAATGCATTACAAGATATGGTCGGACTGATTTCTTGAGACTCAATGTGATCTTTCAATTCTTGAACATGTTTCTTTTTGATATGTCTACTATATTAATAGTTTCAGGAGTGATAACTCTCTCTAATGCATTACAATATATGGTTAGATTCATTTCTTCTTTCTCGATGTGATCTTTCACTTATTGAAACTCTTTCTTCTTGACATGTTCTTCTATCTTGAGAGTTTTAGGAGTGGTAATACTTTACAATGTTTTACAAGATCTGGTTGGATTCATTTATTCTTTCTCTGGGATTGGTTGCTAGTGTATATACTCTTTTTTTTATGTTTCTTGATCCTTTTCTTCCTCCTCTCCACAATCAATGTAAAATAATTTCTTCTCAGCACACTTATGACGTTTAATTTATTTGTTATCACAATTGTAACAAAGCCCTTTTTTCTCTTTTTTCTTACAATTGTTGTGTTGTAACCCTTGTAGGTTGTGGAAGGCTAGGAGAAACAACACTTCCATATTTATAGTTGTGAGGGGTAGACTTCCTTATTGCCATAATTTTTCTTTCCACTTTGTAACAAAGCCCTTTTTCTATTTTTTCTTCTAATTGTTGTGGTGTTATTTTAAACAAGGTGTTGCTCTTTGTATCCTCATAATGTGCTATCATTTCCACTGTGAAAATTGACCACATAACAAGTTGTTTACGAGGAGAAAGCCCTTTATACCATAAAATTGATCCGTTTCTAAATGTGAAGATGAAATACATGCCTTTTGTAACAATGGTACACCATGTAGATCAAAGTATTGCTCCATCTGTAGTATCCAATTTACTGGATCCTTTCCATCAATCTTCCTCATATCGCCTTTTATTGATATTAGGAGCTCAATCTTGAAATCATTGTAACTCTATACTTTCAGATCTCAAATTTTTGAAATATTGTACTGCAATAACCCTCTGAGTCCTCTTTCTAACACCATAAGTTTGATCATAAATTGATTCTCCAAGAAAGAGTTATGCCTAATCTCCTAATATGGCCTTATTATATAATGTTTTAGTAGAGTGAATTTGTATGACATGCCATGTGTCACTTTTTAGACCTTAAGATCTGAAAACTATGCACAGAAAACTACAGTACATCCTCTTTCTGTAACCTCTTACAAGATTTAAATTTGTTGCTCAGAGAGAAAGTTATGACGATTTTCCCTAGGTGACCTGTTTGGAATGTATTTAGGGGGTCTGCAAAAACCGTAAACTCCTCAGACTATATCTCTGAAACTATAGTGATACATGATCTGAAATTCAGAGTCAAGGTTTAGACTGATTTCTTCTCAAATGGGTTTTTGGTTTAGCTTCTGAATCTTTGTAGTGAAAGGGTTATAGCGAACATCGCACGATGGCCTGTTTTAGTTGAAATGCTAGAGCTTGAAAAAACCCTAACTTCCTAAGATCATATCTTCGCAAATATAGCGTGACAAGCTCTAAAATTTGGACCCAAGGTTCAACACGAGTTTTTCTCAAATGGGTTTGTTTTGTTTTCACTTCTCAAATGTCACAGAAAAGATTGATAGCGAAAATGCCATGATGACCTATTTGGAGTAGCGAAACCCTAGAATGCATAGCTCTGATACCAAATTTTATGAAACCATCTCACAAAAAGATAGGAAAGATAGATCAACGCCTTAGAGATAAGCCTCTTCGAGGGGGAAACCTCCTTTACATTACACAAATGAACAATTCTTAGATGATACAAATGACAAGACCTCCTTTCTATATATAGGATTCTAAGGGTCATAATATAATCAGAGCCAACATAACAATAATAATGTAAGGGCACAATAATAACAATGGTGGGCTTCTATGGGGCATAATAATAACAATATGGGGACTACATGGGCACAACAATATAGTAAGGGAGTTGTAATAATAACAATAAGGGGTTACACTAGTAGTATAGGGACCTAACACAATATTTTTGCAACAATAATATATTGTAACGTGTAGGGCATACTATCTTTTTCGACTCTAGTTTTTCTACCGTTTTAGTAGAAACTAGATTTTCAATGTTACCACTATTAATCACAAGCTTTCAACATGTACCATTGGATTTACATATAGTGAGGAACAAATATTTCCTATGAACTAACTCCTTAATCTCCTTCTTGGACTTGAGAAAAAATATCTTCATCAATAACAGTTCTCCTACTTTATGGGTTTCTTCTATTGTAGCCGAATTACACATTCTTGTTTTTCCTCTGTAACCTGTGAAATTCTTTGACTAGTAGGATTAGCTTGTGGAAATTCCCATGACATGTGTCATATTTTTCCATATCTATAAAATTTTGGTTGATAGTTTCTTCCTCTACCTCTCACAAGATATTCTTCCTTTGGATTCACCTCCTCTTGGTGACTGACTACTTAAAATCCCACATTCCTCTCTTAGGGACAAAAATCTTCCTCTACTACTATTTTGTACCTTTCCTCTTGCAAGACTTCTTCCTCTACACTTTTGAATATACTTTGTAGTTATCTTCTCTTTTTCTTTCAAAGAAACTCGCTATGAATCTTCAACTATCCTCAAGGATGATATACTAGTCTCATCCTAGGTTTCATACCACAAACGATTTATGTACCTAGAAATATTTTCAACATCCTCTTCAATATGACCACCTCTAATGCTTGAATTAAAAAATTTATTTAGTGAATTCCTTTATCGGCATATTTTTTTATCTATGATTCTTCAATTTCTTAAAAACATTTAAGTAATAATCTTTAGACATGAACATACCTTCGAATTTAGCCACCATTCTATCCCAACTCTTCATTTTTGTCTTTCCTTTCCTCTTTCAAATTGGTTGCACTTCTTCCCACCATAAGGCTAGATGATCTTTCAATATTACTGTTTCACACTTCACTCCTTTTTATTCATTAACATCTTCATAATAGAAATATGTGACCATGATATTGATCTAGTTCATCAATTCATCAACATTTAAATTACCTTCATATAAATACACCTCCGTCTTTGGTATGAAACACATCTTAGCCATCATCTTTAGTAGTATTTACTCTTTTGATTCTTCACGTTCTTATTCACTATAATATTTTTCTTCTACTTACCAACATCTCCCATGCCAGCTCCTCTTTTCCGATCACTCTCTCTTTCCTCCAATCTCATCTGAATGCATCTCATATTTGTTTATAGGGATGCATTTTCTATAGGAAATCCTTGACTTGATCCTATAGCTACTCATCTACATTGTTCCTCAATACTTATGAAAACATATTTTACTCTAACATTAAACTAATTCTTTTGTCTTATCTTGCTAATGGTTCCCCTTAACTGCAGATTGATGCTCTTCAAAGTTCCCTTAAGATATCTAAATGTCTCTCTTTTCTATGTCTTGCACCTACAACTACAATAGAAAAAAAAAATTGTTCAATGCCTAATTTTCCTTTGCAAATCCCCAATTTTCAAAATTGGTGGAAAACCACAAAGTTCTTAATGAAATACCCAAATTTGATGGTGTCTTTCGAAATTCAAGGTTGTTCTGTTTTTAGTGCAGTTCATAATCCAAAGATCCAAATATCCCCTCTAATACCCTTTGGTTCAAATATTCAAAGACGTGGATATCCTTATACTCTTGAAAGAATAAAATATCCAGATGATCCTCTTGATCTAGATTACGTTTCTAGCTTTAATTCTAGCTATTGATTTCAACACAGTTACCTCTTCTAATCTGGATCATTTTCTTTGACCTTAAATCTAAGATATGGCTTATGATTATAATCTACAACTATGTTATTGTTCATGACATGTAATTTTAGATATTTGGATTATGGGTTGCATAAGTAAGCTAGGTATATGGAAATCTATCATAGCCTTTTCATTTATCCCTTCAATTGACTGATTTGCACATTTTATTTATGAGTTAGTTCTTTATCTTCATTGAACATAATGTGAAATAAAAAAAATTGATAGAACTATGAACAAAAATAAAGAACTACAAAGAAATAAGAAGAACACCATGAGATTCATAATTAGTTTCACCTAGTGTGGGTAATGTCTCTAGGTGGACCTTTAATGAAGTGAATTTTTCAATTATGATACAAAATAGAAAATTTACATGAAATTCCTCAATCTCAAAATAAAGTTCTCTACTCTACAGTTGGGAAATAGTCTCTAAGAACCCTAGAGATCACTCTCTCCTTTCTTTGATCTCAGAAAGTGAACAAAATGAGTGTAGTTACCAAATATAAAATGAGAAAATCACATATATAAGCTAGGGTTTTATCCTTTCTACTAACTGAAAAATGTTTTGTAACTTCACAATGACACTAAGAACTTATGATAGAAACCTATCTTTCTTTTTTTTATCTCCAAAAGGAGGAAACACTGATTTTTATTATAAGTATAGTTTTAATTAGGCCATAAAATATAGAGGTTCATCCCTCTACACACCCAAACCCTATGGAACATTATCAGATAGGAAGCTTATAAAATGTTGTGGTGGGCTCAACATAGGGTTGAATCACGGAGCGTTATGCTATTTCATTATACCCTATGCATGGAATTTATCAACAGTTGCAGTTGAGCCAATTACACATCCTCATGCATTTCCCTATTAGTATGTGGTCTACCAATTTAGCGTTGTGTGTGGGGAGGTCACGAGTTCGAGCTAGTGACCCTTCCATATATTTCATACTATTAGAAAAAACTTTTGAAATGGAATTTGTTGATTCCTTTCCAACATAAAACCATTGTTATAATGCCAAATCATTGTAATGAATTTTATGACATCACATGTTAAATTCCATTTCCTGAAATTTTCCTTACCAATGCCTAAACCTTCTTGGCCTTTCAATGGCTGTCAAGTTGTAGCTTCTTATTGGGCCACTACTGCATCATCAATAACTGAGTGAGTAGCATAGGAAACCACCTTGTTATTGCCACATCACCATTCCAATCAACTCATATACCATGTGTCTCATCTAGAGCCTTCCATGTTTCTTTCAATTGTCTACCACCTATCCTGCCAGCTTGGATTCCACGTTAGAACCATGTGATTGTATGGTATACCATGTTAGCATATGTACAGTGCCACGGATCGACTGAAAATGCTTCCACATCACCATGCCATATTAGCCTTCTGCCACATATCATTCATATGACCTACCATGTGTTAGCCTCTAGAACTCCCACATGTCACCTTTGTCATCAGTTTTGCTTATTTCACAAAAACTTTAGAATGTGACAACTTTCTCATACAAACTTCATTTTAGCATGTTCAAGTTGAATTGGAAATCTCTCATCAATTTCTTTTTCATTGTGACATTTTCATCCCAATTTGGGACTATTGAATTTTGATGTCTATGGTATCCTCCCAAATCAATCCTCCCCCTTTTGGATAATATAAAGTTAAATTTCTCAAAATCTAGGTAATTGTACTGCTTCCTCACTTTAACTATCTTGGTCTGCCATGATTTTCTTGGATACATTCCCTTAAGGGCTACTCAAAGATACTCCACATATCATTCTTTCAAAATCTTCATCTTCTCATCCAGAATTACATATTCTTGCAACTCATTCAAATATGTAAGAGAAAAGTCATTGGTGGAGGGAATTTTAATACTCTCAACATAATCTATGGTCATTTGTGGCTCATATAGTTTCAATTCCTCCACTTTTACAATTGAAAACATCTACATGTAAAGTGGTAAATCTAAGTAAAATGCATTAGTTCCAATCTTTTCCAAAATGTTATATGGGCCATATTCGATTGGATTGAGGATTTTACATTCTCGTTTTAATATGCCTTTGCTCATATGTTGTCAAACTTGATCACCAACTTGGAAGTGATGATCCATATGATGTTTATCATGCCTAGGCCTGCACTAGGCTTTTCTCTTCTCGAACTATTCCTTCACTATTTAATGCACCATTTGGGTGTTTTCAATTAATCTTTGGGCTTCTTCTTCATCTCTATACTCAGCAAAATCAACATATTTACAAAAAATCAAATCCAATGGAGAGTTTGGTAGGTACCACAAATAATTTTTGAATGGAGACCTCTGTGTAGAAGAATGCAAGACTCACTTATAAGCATGTTCAAATAGTTTTATTGTTCAACCCAAATTTTAGGGTGTTTATTGCAATATCCTCAAAGAAAATGTACCATGGTCTTGTTGACTACCTTTTTCTATCCATTGGTATGAATATTCGAAAAGGTACTTTTCTTCATCTTCGTGTTCATTAATCTCTACAATATTGACAAAAAATATCCCAAAAATTAGGAATCCCAATCTAAAATAGTGGAAGTGGGAAATCCAAAATGAATCCAAACATGTTGAAAGAGTAAGTGTGTGGTTTCTTAAGCTGTCACTTTCTTCTTAAAAGGAAACAAAATATACATTTTGTTGAACCTATCCAAAAATACATACAATTAATCATGACCATTTTTGGATATAGGAAAACTCCCTACGAAATCCATAAAGATGATCTCACATGGATGACAAGGAACTTGAGGAGGTGCATGCAGATCAATTTTTCTATTAGTGGGTTTACTAGTGGAACATAACACACCACCGTTTTACATATTTGGATACAATTTACCCCATTCAAGGCCAATAACAAAAATATTTGTAAATGAGGTACAAAGTTTCCTACCAAAAAAATCCCTCAAATAAGAGAAGCATTACCTTCTCTGATTACATGAACTCTTTTATATTCTAGAACACACATTTTGCTAAGATGATAGAGTAACTTTCCTTGGAAATGGTAATTCTCCACTTTTGAACCATGAGTTAAGATCTCATATACATCTTTGAAGTAATCATCCCTAGTGTAATACTAAGAATAATTATCAAGTGCTAAAGAATCATTATATTAGAAATTACATGCATTGATAAGAGGTATAGATAACATGTTAACAACTTTGTTATATACAAGATTTTTATATTTGATTACAAAGTGAAACTATCGCAGAACACTAGTCCACCTAAAATATTTGATTGTAGTAACTTTTTTTGTGACACCAAATACTATAATGGTTGATGTTCCATGTATATTGTTGTTTCTTTTCTCAAAGAAATGCTTGCACTTTTTAACATATTTCATTAATGCATAAAATGCTTTATCATATGTAGGATGATTAAAATATGGTTTAGAAAATGTATCACACTGATAACATATTGGCTTATGTTGTCACATCAAAACTATTCCCATGGCACATCCACTTGCATCGATTTGTATCTCAAAAGGTTGTTGCAAGTCTAGAAATGCTAACACTATTATTGTTCTAATATTTCCTTTTAATATATCAAAGTACTTCTACTACTTGTTTCCCCACTAAAAGACAATGATTTGTTTAGTGCACAAAATTTAACGCACATTGTCCATGTACCATCCTTCTTTGGTTAAATCACAATAAGATATCCACATGGAGAGTAATTATGAAATTATCATTCACGAGCATCCTTTACATACCAACGTTAAGAAGAGGGACACTTTGTTGCAGCTAAATCTCATGTTGAATCTCCCTCTTGTGAAGCAATTGTGCAGGTTCCTAGAATATCACATAATAGTTAGAGATGAGATTAATTAATTCATCCTCACGAGAAGCATCACCACCCTTAAAATCCTTAGATTGTTCAATATATTTTTCTCTCACAAAAATAAGTACACAATGCCTGCTAGAATTTATGAGCCTCTCGATTTTCCATGCACTGACAAGTGACAAGTTAGTCTTCATGATGTGTGATCTTACAATAATAAACACCATCTTTGGTGGGGTAATGTTTGTTTCCCTGCCTTAAGAATGTGATCTTATTTCCATACAAGGACTTCAGAATACAATTCCACAAATATCAAGAGGAACCACATCTAACTCAACCTCATCAACAAATTTTGAAGTAATTACAACTTTAGGTTTACATTGTTTGGTTGCTTGTAGATTTGCATCATCACATACCTAATGGAGTCGACAAGGTTTCTTGTGAGGCATTGTTAATTGTCTTAGTTTATTAGCAATTGCAGTAGATATTGAATTCATTTGGGAACTCATATAAAAAAGAGTATCAAATTTCATATGCTTAATTATCACCGTTATGTGAAAAATATCACTTCTTTTGCTTTCAAACAAGGAGATGGAATAGAAGAACTAGAACTAGCATGAGAAGATATTTTATCTTACACTCGTACAATTTTGATCTAAGTTTCATCCCCTAATTAAATTCCAAAATTTACAGCACTATGGCAATGGCTTTTGGTTTCTTTTGCCTCCAAACCTTTTAGGCCTTATTTTTGGATGTAGCTTCCAACAACAAACATCATCATTCCCCACCATTTTAAAATGAGAGAATGTAGTCTTTTCCTCGCTTTTCTTCAATTTAGCAAGATTATAGCCTTTACCTTTTCCTTTGAATTTTCCTTCATACAACTTGAATGGCTTTTTTCTTGTGAAATCCATTTTCACATTCTTTCTCTTATATTCAAGAAGAGTATGTTGGAAACATACTTCATCAAACTTAGTGGGATAAAATAAGATAATAGTATGGTGAATGTAACTACGAAATTCATGAATATCATTTAGAAGAGATTTTGGATAATATAGTGGGTTATTTAAAGCCAATTCATCCTTCCTAAGTTCTTCAGTGAAGATTTTCACACTTTTTCCTTCTCCTTATCTCAAAATTTTCCATTACATGGTTTCTTTTTAGGTCTACGATAAAATATAAAACTTTTCCTTTAATGCATTAGTGAATTTTGATCATGAAGAAATGATCTTACCATTCATTTTTCTACCTTGTTGAAGTTTAAATTCCCACCTACCCAACATTATACCTTCAAGTTATAGAGAGGACATTTGAATATTTATCTCTTCTTCAACAATGTGCTTAAATTGCGCATAAGCTTCTATTTCTTTTAATCCAATTATATAATATTTTTGCATTAAGGCCACAAGTATACATTGGCAAGTCCAAATTCACATACAACTTAAAAAATGGCTTCCTTGAAGCAATCGTTTTATGAGGAGATGGAGGCGGAGAATGAGAAGGCGAAGAAGGAGGTGAAGAATGAGGAGGAGGAGGAGGTCTTGAACGAGGAGGAGGAGGAAGGGGGGGCCTATCACCATCATTTTGAACATGACTTGTGCATTCTACTTTTCAAATTCCTCTTTCATTGTAGATCTCTTCCATGTTTGACCTCATAAAATTGAATTCCTCAATGAAATCCAAATTAGAGTTAAAATGATTCTCTTGTTTTGGTAATTTCATCAATCCTTGTTGAGTGAAGCTCCTTGAATCAACTTCAGGATTTTAAGCTTCAAGTTGACCTTCTCCGTTCTTGAGGTTATACTCGGTAATCATCCACAAAAAAAAATCAAAATAGATCACTAAAATCTAATACCAAACTTTATCTTGATCTTTTATTTATGAGCTAATTATTTGTCTTCATTAAACAAAATGTGAAATACCAAACTTGATAAAAATCATTTAAAGGACTATGAACATAAAGAAATAAGAATAGCACAATGATATTGATAACAAAGTTCACCTATTTGGGCTATGTCTTTAGGTATTCTTCAAATGGAGTGGCCTCTTCAATTATGCTTCCGAAAGAGAATTTTACATCAAAGTCCTCAAACTCAAAAATTGGTTCTCTACTTTGTAGTTGAACAATGGCCTCTAAGAACCCTAGAAATGGATCTATTCATTATGTGATATCAAAAAGGGCATAAAATGAGTGTATTTACCACATATATAGTGAAAATCCACAAATATAAGCCAAGGGTTTAGCCCTCCTATTCATTAAACAATATTGTGTAGTTTCATAATGACCATATGAACCTCAGATAGAAATCTCTCCCTCTTTCTAGTATCCAAAAGGGGAAAAAGACAAATTGTTATTATAAATTTTATTTTAACTAGGCCTTAAAAGACAAAGGTTTAACCCTGTACACACCAAAAAATTTTGAGGAAAATTGGTAGACAAATCGATTATAAAATATTGTGGTGTGCTTGAACCAAGTTTTAATCCACAGGGATTACATCATTCCATTATACCTGGTGCATAAACTTTATCAATAGTTACAGCAAGGAAAATTACATGTCATGTCCCATTGGTGTAGTGGGACAAATATTGTTTGTTTTGTATTATGCGTGGGAAGTTCTTGGGTTTGAATAAAAAACCCTCCCATATTTGGTATACTATTAAGACAACCAATTTAAAATGGAACGTGTCTAGTCCTTTCCAACATAAAACCATTGTTTTCAAAAAATGTTGTTGTAATAGCCTTCATGAGGTGACATGTTCAATTATGTCCATCAACATTTTTGTAATCAATGCTTGACTGTTCATCGCATTTCAGTGGTTTCCAAGTGGTAGCTTTTAATTGGTCCACTTGTGTACAATCAATAGTGTTGGGGAAATTATATGTGTTATAATTCCAACATTAAATTATCAATCCGAGGTTGTAAGACTTAGAAGCACAAGCGAAGGTAATGCATGATCAAAGCATCTAATCTAAACTAACAACAAATTCCTATTTTAGAATTAAGTGTAGAATGAAAATAAACAATTTTAATATCGATCTAAATAAAGTAAATCAATCAAACTTAATCTCAATGAAAGTAAAACTTAACTCCAATTCAAACAATAAACCTTATAAATCTGAAATCAAACAAGACTAATTACCATTCAATATCAAGCTTAGGCTAATTTAAATATTAAACAAAAGTAATTCCAATCCAAGTGATTCTAAAGTAATGAAAATAGACAATCCAACATAACCAAATCTAATCACTAAGTCTATGTATTGGGATGCAATCCAACAAGAATTCAAACTAACGTCTGACATCACTATGAAATCTCTTCAAAAGAAACTAAGTAAACCAAGATTCTAATAGACAGGCTTTCAGACAAAAGACTACAAAATAAGAAACTATTTTATCATTAGATTAATTTCATAAAAGTCAAGAAAACATTCAAACATAACCACATTGACTAATGGTTCTACCAATAACTAATTACAATTATAATGAATTTCAAAACTAAACTACAACTCCAAACAATAATTTAACGGTCTCGTTGATTTTATTTCAAATACTTTAAGGCAAAAACACAATGATACAAGAAATTATAGTGAATCAGTAACGTACTTAATCGATTTCAATTCCTATATAAAAGAAATAGAGTTATTGATCTATTGTTTATCCAACTAAGAAACATATTTGAGTATTTCAATCATAAACCTGCAATAGAGGGAATTTTTATGTCATACATAGTTGATCAACACCATTCATTAGCTTGCAACGAATTGAAGATGAAACATGTATTTAATTTCAAGAAAAACAAATTACAGTCTTAAGTACAAAATAAAAATTATGAGATTTAAATAACAAATTCTTTCAAAATAAAATCCCTACACCTAGATCTAAATCAAATATGTGACCTCTATCCTATGCTGTTTACAAAACTTGCTTCCAGGAAATGGTGAGCTCTTTCCACTCCAAGAGAAAGTTTAAATTAATGCAATACTTTATTAAAAATGAAAAACATAGTATTACTTGCAGGAAATTGAGTGCAAAATCATAATTGTATTAAAGTTCAAAATAGAAATTCATATGCATACATCCTTACTAGTCCTTCTGAGGTAAAGACAGAATCGTATTACAACAATCCTTTCTTTTGTTTTATGCTTCCACCCCTACAGGCCATGGTGCTATGATGAATTTTCCATCTACGAATAAATACTAATTCCCTAGGTAGGTAGCTATACCTAGAACAATAGATTTAAAGTTCTTATCCTTTTTATATAGATGATAAATAATACAAGGGAATCAAAGGACCTACTCATTCTTTCGCTTTCCTTTTGTCACCTTCGTATGGCTCCCGTCGCTCCTTCTCGAACTTAGCTTGCTCCAAAAGTACCTGGAAGCATAAAAAAATACAGAGAACCAATCAAGGCAAGAGATCTATTGAATATAAGTAAATGGAATCAAATACATTCACACATGTGAACATCATATATCAAGATAAGCATATGGAAAAATGTGTAAACAACTTTGTTAAGTGGAAAGAAGAATTACAACCATGATGTCCAATCCATTGTCACTCTTCCATCTTGGGTTCCAACCAAATTCACATGAATAGCATAGCACTCTCGTAGCATAACAATACTTTCTTATAATCTCAATCCTCACACCAACAGTATCTCCTTACAAATTCTCAAAGTCTAGCCCCTGATCACTTAGATGAGTGCTCAATTTATAGGAAAGTGGAGGAGGTTTGGTCATAAATGAGGGTATTGAATGGCCTTCTAAACTTAGAGTTAGTTTCCATGGAGGAAGGGATGAGAGGATAGGAGTTTACTTAACTCATTTCCTATCCAATTTCAAGCTCATAGTAGATGATAAGTGTGGGAATATTCTAGATGGATCCAAAAGATAAGAATATTGCCAGAACCCTATGTGAATTTCACACAATCTCACCCAGCACAGGTCAAAGTGGGCCTAGGTGCTCTATAGAGCACCCTGACATGGTCCTTCTTGCACTAAAATGCACTTACCCCTTTCTAAGGTTGCGCTTGTCTGTTAAGGGGGAAATTTTGGAGGGATTCATGCCAAGAAACTCTCAGGGAAGGAGTTATTCAAAGAGGTAACTTGTCTAGGGCAAGTAGCAACTGAATTAGGATTTGATGAGCCCTAATAGTATTGATCTATATGATAGGAGTGATGTGCTCAAATGGATCTATAACAGCTACCCCCTAAAGCATGAAGTTGAAAATAATGATGTCGAGTGATATGCTTTACGATGTGATGAGGAGGTTTCGAAGTGGTTGGTGAACTACATCGATTACAATACATTATATCATGAAATTTTAATTTTTTCTCATGAATCATTGAGGGAAGGCATACCCATGCTCAACAATAAACTTTCATTACCAGTACATAGATAGTCATCTACAGATTTAGACCCATGATCAGATGACCGTCAATGTAAACCCATTGTACAGATGATTTGGTACATTTCCTAAAATCACATCTCGGATGGATGAAACTAGATCCAGGGTATTCTATCTCATTCAATTGATCACTCAAGTATGAGTCTAACCATGTGAATATTTGATCTCAAGTCAAACATGGGAAGACACCATCTGATAACCATCCAATGATGTAAATCATTAACAAACGTGAGAGAAATCACTGATAATGATAATGATCCTCAAGGTATTGTCGTACATTCTACATGGTGTGAATGGATGTTTTGATGTTGAACACTATACAAAGTTTTTTTGTCGAAGGCCAATGATGTCAACCTATCGCCAAAAGAGAAAATCTTTCAATTGACGTATGCAAGCCTCAATGTATTGGAAAGGTGTTTCTAAGTCAACTTCTTGGATAATGTGCTGATGTCGACAAGAAGCGACTCATCGTAGGAGGGCCTTGATGTATCCCACATCAATGACACAAAATGAGTGTGATGATTTTGGAGAAGGAATTTTATTGACGACACAAGGTTCAAGAATGGTGGTCATGAAAATGAAGGTTTATGAGTATTGCAAAGGATGAATTTTAACTAAGTGACTTCTCTTGAACATGTCAGTGACACTGAATGGATTGGCATCATTGACCCAAAAAAAATGTAATGGATGGTATGATAGATGAAGGTATGATGACCTTAAGCAGATAACCCAACCCAAATAGTCACAATGATGAAAAAGTGTCATGTTCAAGAACGACCTGCTGCCATAAAGTGGTTTACCCTTTTTTACATTTTCCCCAGTCATTGCTGACCAATACCTTTTTATTTTTATCAAAATTAAGGAGGATAACATATGCTTGTTGTATAATTCCACCCTTTAGGTGAATCCATCACTATGTGATGTTTTAATGAGTCTAGCGAAGGTGAAACTCGGTCTTGTCATGATGGACAAGTTTGTCACTATTTGATGTTTTAATGAGTCTAACAACAATGATAAATCACTTATTTTTATCTTTAGAGGGTTTGAAAAGGACAAAAACAAAAATCCACAAGCTCCTTTTCGTATATTTGTCTCTCAAGTCCGAAAAAGTGTAAAACAACACTAGAGATAATCTATTGACCATGTTCGGTCAATGGATTCCATTTTCATAAATAATCTATCCCAGCCCAAAAAAGGGTTAAACTTATACTGAGTTGATGTCATTTCCAATCTGTTAACAAGCTGAAAAGGACAAGCACTCGACAATATTTTCATATTTTAAGAGTCTGAAAAGAGCTTAAAGAGGAATCCAAGGCGTTTCCTTTTTCAATGTTTAACAGAGCTTGAAAAAGAGATAAAAGTATGCTTTGTGGTCAAAGTACAATTCACGATCATGCATGTCAAATTCTGTAAATTAGCTATAACTCTATTCAAAGCAACACCAAACAGATTAAACATACCTATTTCATTGGTAAAAATAGGTAAATACTAAAGTTTAGTCATTTAATGATCATGAAATAAACATAAAAACAAGAATTTACCATGTTATTTTCACCATTTGATATTTACCATTCAGTTTGTGCCTTGACCCTATTTTTTACCTTGATCTTCATCAGCTGATTATTTAAGATTATGTGGATCATTTCTCGTGATACTTGGACTAGGTAGGAGATATACCCCTCCTCTTTCTTTTCATGTCATTATTTTATTGTTTCATGCAAGTTTTTAGGGTTTTAAGGGCCCCTGGGTTTGAATTTTTCACCTTGGGACCAGTGCAGGGTTGCATATTAAAAACTACACTAGGGAGCACCCAGATAAAAGGCATTCTGCACTACAGTGCATTATCTCCTTGCCTGGGCTACGTTGGGCGAGTTTCCAAACTTGTTTCACCAAATTGACCCAAATTTTTTTCAATTTTTTGCATGAAAAGGATCCTAACTAAGATTATGGTTTGATTTCAGGCTTTCATCAGATCATAATGTCTATTACTTGGTGAGAAAGAAAGCATGAATAACAAGACATGGTTGACCTAAATGGTCTGGGTACAGTTGAGGCCCACAAAAACTGTGGGTTGCTCAAATACTTCAGGTTGTCCTGAGTGAGGCAACAATTAGAACTATTGTATTTCCTAGTTCATGCATGGGATCCAACAGATCAAGCTTTTCACATAAGGGACAAAGTTGTCCCTATTTTGATCAATGATGTTTACTTTCTTATAGGGTTGTTGAGACATGGTGCCCCCATATCTCTTTTAGGTTCTTCCCGTTGAGGGGAGTCAGTGAGGGACTATGTTCGACAATTTTGTTGAACAGGTACACAACCTAGCAAGGACAGAAAGATAATCATCAAAGATATCCATGATTTTCCCTTGAGAACAATCCTTTTCACCATCGCAAAATTGCCAAGAAGTGTGACACTTCATCTGGAGAATAGATCATATGTGAAACATGCTCTTGAGTGTCTTGAGCCAACTTTATTCAACTGTTGTGAAGCAATACATTCTTCAGTGAAAGAGCAGCTGACAAAGGTAAAGAGTTGTAATATAAAGAACTTTAGATATGGATCGCTCTTAATTTCTTTTACTTAGAAATAATTCCATTGATGCAACCCCAACATGTAACACTGGGTGTAGTTGGTCCTAGAGATCCACAAATGCAATGATGGTTCGAATCGATGGCTAGGCATGCTAGTTAGTCATCAATTACATTTTCGACTACATTCTTCAGTTGGCTTGATTGACAACACATTGTCATCGAGGAGCATCCATACTCAGTGATGGACATTCGTGGATATCCAAAGTTGAGTATACTAGTGGGCACTCAATGGGGTGCTATAAGTAAATTGTTTTTGACCAAAATGTTTTTTTATTTTTAATTTTCTACATGTTTTTGTGTTTTGATGTTCCAACACTAAACTAAAATCATTCTGATGCATGCAGATGTGGGTACTATCCAACCTATGAGGCACCAACATGAGACGGGTGGGCCAACACGAAGAAATGTTGGGAGAGCGGTTCTCTAGGATTTGGATTTGGCCGAGACACTCGCTAAGTTGCATGATCATGTAGAGGGATTAACTCTTGGTATTCTCGATGTCCAGATCGAGGAGTTACCTATGAGGCTACAGTGCCATACTATTATTTTTCTAGGTCATTGGATGTGGATTTTGCGCATGATAGCTCTGGTTGTGACCTTTTATAATGAGCATCACTAGGTCTACTAAGGATGTTTTTTGCATGCATTTTGAGTTTTTGGGTCAGATGACCAAACTTGTCTTGGACACAAATTTTGTAAAAAGTTTTAAAACATCTATTTATTTTTACTTTTATATTTTTTATATATATGGTTATGTGAAATCCTGTTCAACTGATGATGTGAATTGAAAATTTACTTTTACACGTGTCACAAATGTCTCTTTAACACATAGTTTGCTAATGAATCAGTTAATGTGTTAAAGTTTCTAGAAATATCTTGATATTGAATGTACTCAAAACTTCTTTCCAAAATATGAAATCTAAGGAACATACAAAGAATTGTTGGGTTTCAGACGGTATAAACATTTATTAGTTGCAATACAACGAGTTGTGAGTCTAGCCTAATGATGATTTGGCGAATGCCAAGTGAAATGGCATCAAAGAGAAATTCGATCAACACACTGTACTCAAGGATATTGTTCGTCGATCAACCGATACAAATCCCTTGAAAACTCACTAACTCACCACTTGGAGCAAAAATGGCCCATGTTGTAGAAGATAGGTTCTATGTACTATGACTAGCACCATCGGCATAACCAACAAATGGTTCCAAAGGTGCTAACATCTGCAACAAATGAAATGTGGATAAATTAACCACATAAAATCTCTAAAAGACACACTGAAACACATACATGCAATTAAAGAATATATATAGTGATTTTTACTACACCCAATTAAGCATAGTAACATTTGAGATACAACCCATTTCAAGGTTGTGACAATGGAATTCCATCATAATCTACCAACTCGTAGGCACCTTTTGCCAAAACACGCTTGAAAATATAAGGACCCATCCAAAGCAATTCAAATTTTATTACTTCGATTTTATCAGCTTCTTGATAGTAAAGTAAGACCAGGTCTCCTTTTGAGAAAATGTGAGGCTTGACATTGCTGTCATATTCCACCTAGATTTGTTTCCTATGTGCTTCGTTAGCTAATGCAACTTCACAATGGGTTTCATCCAAATGGATAACTTCAAAGAAACATGCTTCTTCTTCAGAAGTGTCAGGTAACATGTCAATCGCGAGTTTGAGAGATGACATTTTGCATTTTATTAGCAAGATTTCCTCTAGACCATACATCAACAGAAAGGGTGTGAATCCAGTTTCATTTCTCACCGAGGTTCGATATGCCCGCAAGGTAGAGTACAGGATTAAATGATATTTTCATTTATAAACCCCTATCATTCTTTGAAGCATTCACTTCAGGACTTTATTAATGTTCTTATCTTGTCCATTAGCTTGCAGATAATAAGGAGTAGGACTATCATGTGAAAGTCGTAATTTGGCAGTTAACTAAACCGTCATGTGGTTGTGAAAATGCGACCCATCATCTGAAACTATAGCCTGTGGTACACCAAACTGAGAAACCACATGGTTGAAAAATGAAAGAGAAACCATCTCATGACTGTTGTTTAATGTTGGCATCACCTCGGCCCATTTTTTGAAATAGTCAATGGTAACTATAATGTACCCATGTCCCCCGACCGAGTTGGGGTTACATGTCATGAAGTCAATGCCACATTTGGTGAATGGTCCAATAGTGATGACAGTATTCAATGGTGCAGGTGGTAATATAGCTTTGCAGTCATAAATCTGGCATGTGTGACAACTTCTGATAGAAATCATACAATATTTGAATATGGAAGGCTAAAAGTAACCAGCATAGAGAATTCTCTACGTAGTAGCATAACCAGATAAGTGTCCACCACAAGCACCTGAATGGAAATCATTCAAAAATTTGTTGGTTTCCTCATGAGTGAGGCACCTTCGTAAAATTGTATTGATACCATGATGGTAAAGAGGGTCTTCAATGATCAGATAATCTTTGGGTTGGTATCAGATACGTCGATGATGCAAGCAAGAGGTATCGGGCCAAAAGGTTTGGGTCTGGAGATAAATCAGTATATCTCCATACCATGGGTCAGATGACGAAGTCAAGAATAAAGACTCATCCAGAATTTATGCTTCTTATGTTGAATCAATGATATTCGAGGGAAGGTCTAAAAAAATCTCAGCAAAGACTAGAGATTTCTTTGATTTGGATTTGACGAATTCCAAATAAAGCTCTTACAAAATGATGACCATTTTGAGTATATGCCCCCCAGCAATTAACGTGAGAAAATACATGTCATAGGGTTTCTATCCGAAATGACAGTGGTCTTTGAATAGGATGTAGTGGTGAAATGTCTGTACAACTTGAATAGCAGCCAGAGCTAACTTTCCAACGTAAGAGTACTTAACTTTTGTATCATTGAGATTTCAACTCAAATAATATATCAGATGTTCAATCCCATCTTCTTCTTGAACTAAAACCATTCCAATGGTTGTATCTACAATGACAAGATACAAGAAGTAGTCGTTTTGATAATTTAGGGAATACATTAATGAGGCTCTAATAAAGGTATATTTAATAGCATCAAAGGAAGCTTGCGCAACCTGGTCCCAGAGGAAGGGTATCCCCTCTTTCAATAAATGAGTAAATCCTTTAGCCATTTCAACGTAATTGGGAATGAACCTCCTCAGAAATTTAGCCTTCCCTTGGAGTCTCTATAGTTGTAGTAGATTGGAAGGTGAAGGCAAGTTAAGGATTTCCTGAACCTTAAGTGGATCGAGTCGAATTCCCTCCTTAGACACTACGAATCGTAACCGACTAGAGCCAACACAAAACACACATTTGTGTGGATTTAGTCGTATTTTGTAGCGTTGAAACCATAAAAATATAGATCTCAAATTTTGTGAGTGCTCAGACCGCTTTTGTGAATGAGCAGGTAAATCGTCAAGGTATGGTTGAACAATATGTTTGATGTCATGGAAGGAATAATTCATTGCCCTCTGGAATGTTGCCCCTGCATTATTCAAACCAAAAGCAAATTTCTTGTAAGCAAATGTACCCCATGGACAAATAAAAGTAGTTTTAGATTGGTCCTCTAGGTGGATATTAATCTTATTATAGCTAGAAAGACCACCCATAAATGAGAATATTTCGCATCCGGCACATTCATCAATAATATGGTCGATAAAGGGAGTAGGATAATTCTCTTTTGGACAAGCTTGATTAACATCCGCACAGTCATATTGTCCCTTGTTTCTTCATGACATGAACAATATTGGAAACCCAATTAGTAAGAGGAATAGGGTAAATGAAATCAGCATGCAAAAGTTTTTCAATTTCTATTTTAATAGCAAAAACCTCCTTCCAATGAACATGAAGGAGGCATTGTCGCACTGTTTTGACATCAAGATACATTTTTATTTCATGTTCAATTATACTAGGTTCAATTCCTGGCATCTCGTCATATGAACATGCAAATACATCTTGAAATTCACGAAAGGGAGAACACTAAATATCAAGTTTTGATGGAGAACAATATTTTCCAACATGAATTTTTTATACAATGTTAGGTTTTGTTGAAATATTGATAGAAATAGTTTCTTCGATATTTGACAGGTTTCGCTCAGAATCTACTGTATCTATGAAAATAGAATTCGAAAGAAAATCGAAAACTGAAGCGCGATTAAGTTCATTTGAATAATCTTCTATGTAATCTAGAAGATGGGAACAATTATGATAATATTCCCATGGTTTTCCTCCCATCATCATTGATTGGATGATTCCCTCATCAGTAGAAAATATACATGAAAAAGGATCGGAGAAAGTACCATATTCTAATGAATGATTTACCCATACCATTGATGAAAATGATTTTGGCTTTTCCGTGCAAGCTAAAAATATTGATTTCTATGTTAGCTCAATACGACTTATTGGCATGATTTCATTACTACTATCAACTTCAAAGCTATTGGTAATCTTCCTTAAGTTATATGAAGTGGAAGATATGATGTTGCAAGTCTCAAGTTTTGGCACTTCCACCAAATGTGATGGTGGTGCTAGTGAAAAGGTACCCATTAGGGAAGGATCTTTAAAGAGACCTACACCAATGTTTTGAAGAGATAACAGTGGTCCGTGTACCAACGAAATTATTCCAGTAGCCTATGAACTAGAGGTGAAGAAGGCAAGTTGGTAGATAATTGTGATTCCACACTTATGATGGAATGCAATCGTATGGAGGTATGTTGAAACCACAGTGGCCATAGCATAAACCCATAGTCTTCCTAGCAAAATGTTTTAGTTAAGAGGTTCATCAATAACCTCAACTTCAACATTTACTATTTTTCCTCCTAGTTTGATTTTCATATTACTCAATATTCCACAAGGCGTATATGTACATCCATCAAAAGCATTTAACATTGTTGGTGAATGTGAAAAAGGTGGTAAGCCAGGTGTTTTCCAGAAATTCATAGACATAATACAAGTAGATGCGCCCTCGTCAATAATGGTTTGATGAACAATTTTATTCAAGGAATTTACTTGAATTAAGAATGCTAATTGCGCTGGTAATTGTCGCGTATAATCCGTATGGTTGAAAACCACAAGATTGGAATCAATTGGATCAACTCCACCAATTGTTGACAACAAAGCCTCCTTTTGGGAGGGACAGTTTTGAAGCACCTCGAGCATTGACATAGCAGAAGGTGATTGAGCCAAATCTTCTACTGTGTTATAATTTTGTGCAGCTTGAGCTCGAGGGTAAAATGTCGATTTATGTACAAATCCCTTAGTTGGTTTTATTATTAATTTTGGTGCAATAGGTGGTGGAATAGGATCATTCGAAGTTTAATTTGAAGGGTTAGGTTGGTCATTCTGGTTATTCGACGACGATCATTTATTTCCATAATCTTTACTTTGTGTTGACACTAAAACTTCAATTTTAGGCTTAGAGGCGGATAGCATAAGCACTTTGGAAGTGGAAGCATGGTCTGTAGCAACCATATTTGTCTCCAATTTTGGAAAAGGATCAGTTAATACTGCGAATGTATTAGAAGTCTTTAGAAGCTTTGAGACTTCGGAGTGGTGAGGAAAAGCTCACGTAAAATTTTCATCGTTACAGACCAAACATGGGGAACGGGGTTTCCTAGTCGAGGGAGAGGAATCAGATGATTTCTCTTGAGGGGAATTATTTTGTTTCTTCTTGTTTTTCCCCTTCTTCTTAATTCCTGGTTGCTTTTCATTCTTGCCCTTCTCAGATGACATGACAATGATTTCATAAGTAAGAGTATTATCAAGTGCATTTGTAATTTGATTAGAAATGGAAAGTGTTTGACCAAATGGTCTACATGCCATTTGTGTGCTCAAAGAACCAATCACACCGTTGACATGACAATGATTTCAGAAGTAAGAGTATTATCAAGTGCATTTTTAATTTGATTAGAAATGTAAAGTGTTTGACCAAATGGTCTACCTGCCATTTGTGTGCTCAAAGAACCAATCACACCGTCACTGGAATGAGAGTCCTTACTCGATGGTGGAGGAGGAACAATGAAAGTTGGTCAGGGTGCCTTCAGGATCTTGTCATAGAGCGTGCCAGACTATGTATAAATCAATTCCAAATATTGGGCACAAGAAATTACTTGCTCTTCAGCGACAACTCCACCTTTCCCCACATCATTGATGATAGATGGCAGCAAGGATTTTATAAACCACTCAGCCAGAAGTTGATTAGGCACATAAGTTTTAACCATTCGACAATGACGACGCCACTCATGAATATGATCAGAGATATGAGTAGCAGTAGTCTATTTAAAGTTGGTTAATAGTTCTGTTCTAGTCTCATATCGTATGGGTAATTGGAAGTGAGTTAAAAACGTGGCAGCTAAGGTAGTGAAGTTATCAAAAGAAGCTTGTGGTAACTCGATGTGCCACTTCGTAGCTAGGCCAGTAAGCATTCTCTGGAAAAGACGTAGTCTAACATAATCATGATTCAAGGAGTTTGATGAAGGCCATAAATGAAGAGTCATGACATGGTTGGATGGGTCCTCTCTAGGGTTTCCATTGAATTTCGTAATATCAGAAGGTAACTTATGAGGAATCATCAACCACCAAGGTGCATAATGAATTGGGTCAATGTTGAGCCGGTTTAGATTTGGTAATTCAAGTGTCGCAATGAAAGGCTACTGTCGATTAAGTTCAGGTTGATAATATATAGGGGAAGATGGGATTTCCTGGTCAATAGGCCTTTGCATACCAGCATAAGGCATCTTCTACTGCTAATCTTGATAAGTGTAAGTTTTTTGAGCAAATCTAGCATAAGGTTGTTGTTGTCCAAACACAGCATAGGCTTGCAGACTAGAACCTGGATAAACTTGTTGCTGACCAAACCCAACATAAGCTTATTGTCCAAGTCCATGTTGAGGTCGGTATTGCTAGAATTGTTGCTATTGATATTGGGGCTGCCAAGGCTATTGAAGCAATTTTTATTGTTGTTGTTGGTGCAACAGTTGTTGATTTAATAGTTGTTCTTCCTGATCTAGATTTAAAAAAGAATGCAACAAAATACAAAAATAACCATATACACAAATATGCAGTGTAAATAATACTTCATTTCATTAATGTAAAATATTGAAATATGCTTACAAACAAAAATGGAAATAAACCAGCTAGGGCGATGGTAATGTATCTCTGTGAAGAGATGTGGTGCCTACATGCCTCTGAACTGAAATACAGGCTCAAGGGCATTTTTATTATTGAACAATATGAGCAAACCCTAAACAACCAAAACCCTAACCCGAGGAGATGTAACAACAAGAGGTTATGGGCCCTGTTGGGGTGAGTTGGACAGCCAACTTCCCAGGGGCATGACTTGGTCATATTATCTCAGTTTGATGCACATGATAGCCCATTGGAAAGATATCTCTGAGGACTACGATGAAAAATATTATTTTAGGAAAAAAAATTGCAAGAGGTAGATTTCCAAAAAAAATGACGTTTAGGGCCTCAAAATAGCTCTGGAAGTTTAGGACATGAAAAACTGCTAAGAATAGTAAATTGTGCTACAATTAAGGAAAATGAAAAAACTGAAAGAATCAATGGTGGGGGTCGAAGTGGAATTGGCGGGTGGCAATGAATATAGACCTGGATCATTCCTCCCCCGTTAGGAAGCAATGGTCCCCATTGCATTGAGTTCCTCCATGAGATGAAGAAACTTCTGCTGAACTTGGTCCCTAGTGAGCCACTTGCCCTAGTGAAGGAGTTGGCCTGCCTTGACAACTTGATATAGTTGGATATTCTGTTGGAAAGTGTGCTTGATCTGTGTGTCCATGATCTGATTAGTTGCAGCTTGTTCCATGCAATCTCCATTTAACATTGTGGGTGTGAGTTGTTCTGCAATGTTGGATGTGTCTAGTAATGGTGGAAAGGATGGTTGAAGGCGATCCATATTGAACACTGGGTGAAGGCCAAGGAATGGGGGAATGCTAAGCTCAAATTAATTGTCTCCCATAGCCTTGGTAATGGTTTAAGGACCATATCGGAGTGGTTTGAGTTCTCATAGACTCCGGTAAGGTGTTCCTTTTGCAAATGCAACTAGACTTTGTCGCGCACCTGAAACTTGTGTGGCACCTGGTGTTGATCATGTCGTTTCTTGTACTTTCCATTGGATTTCTCTAGAATTTCATGTATCTGTTGGTGAATATGTTAGATGTCCTCAATGAAGTTGTTTGCCTTATCTATTTCAGATTGGACATGAGTCAAATCTGCGTGAGTAACTGCAAATGGCATGGCCACATCAATGGGACATAGTGGCTGGAATCCCAAACCCATCTCAAAAGGGTTATGGCTAGTAGTGTTGTGGAGAGCCCAGTTGTAGTTGTAGTGAACATAGGGTAGGATCTTGTCCCATGTGCATGGATTATTTGATTTGTACATGCGCAGAATGTGTACAATAATCCTGTTGACAACCTCTTTCTCGCCATCAGTTTGAGGATGGAAGGTTGTGGACTTAGTGAGTTTGGTGTCTATTGACACCTAATCCTTGTGATTGGGTGAATTTATGTAAATAGATAAATAGGAAATATGAAAATTCATCGGGAGACGAACTAAACAGTCTCTCCCTCATGTATATAATGAAGACCTACCTGATGGAATAGTATAGTTGAATCATTTTTTCCTTATGGAGTTACTTCCTATCTTGACATGGTATTAGAGCTAGCTCCTTTTTAGCTTTTATGTCCCTTGTAACTCGAAGTCTGCTCTCCATATAGCTAAGCTTCTCCTTCATATAATTAGCTTCTCCTGACATGGTAGCTATCCCCTCTATACTATCCACACTGTCTAGCACTGTCCATGTTGTCCTGAACATCCATAAATGTTTCACAAAAAAAATGATGTCCTGACATAAAAGGAAGCGTTGTCCTGTGCGTTAAATTTTTTGAAACGGTGTATTTATCCTTGTCTCCTATAAAGAGGGCTAGAAATCCTTGCATCCTACTATTAATGACATCGATGCACCAATTCTTTGCGTTTCTGTAGCTTTCCATATCCATTTTGAACCTCTGGTGCATTTTGAACCCTGGACCTCATGTTCACCAGCGTTATCTACGTGTAAAACCTCATGCCTCTCGCATGAACCTCTGCTACATGCAAAACCGCGTGCCCTCCATTGAGTACAAGTTGCGCGCCTTGGTGCCTCTTGATAGTCTCTTCGTTGTCCATGTTATCATTGTCGTGGCCATTGTTTTGATTGTTTCCAAAACCCTACCACCAAACTGTGGGATGAGGCTATTGTGCAGCAGTTTTGTAATGAAATTGGCATTGGGAAGGGTGTTTTGAAGGTATGGATACATAACAATAAGCATACACTTGGATCACAAAGATATTCATCTCTTTTAAGGAGCTCATGTGTCAATTACTCCTCCAAGGGAGAAATTGGTGGAGAGAAGAGGACCATCGCCATCTTCTCTGGCAATGAGTTAAACCATTTACTTTGATACTCCTTTGTTGAAGTGAAGCAAGGCATTGTCAAAAATGAAATTTGGATGGAGCGTTACATTAATATGTGAAGAGCATAATTCCGGCTGGTCTTCTTTCTTGTCATCTCAACAAAGAGGATTGCAAATGCATATATTTCGACAGGAATGCTACGTAATCTTTCTGACTTAAATCTTTGTAACCAATTTGTGCGGTATGTTTGTCTTCAGAAAAATCTCATGGACTTATGACCAATGGAATGTTGACTAGATAAATTTTCTTCAATTTTGGGCTTAAATGTTGAAAAACATAAATATTAGTCACTATATTTTTAGTAACGTGTTGGTATCATTGCAAGGAGCTATCATAGCTCAAGGTCTCTTATTGGGAATATAGACTTGTTTTCTCATTTTCATGTGAGTACACCAGCTGAGAATTCCAACTGCACCTTACAATCCATACTTACTGCCACTTGGTGATTAAGAATATGTAAATATACCTTTGTTGGAGCGCTGTCCAGTTGAATACATTGTGCAGTTTTGTATATTTACAAAGTTTTGTGTACTGACACTATATTTTTTCTTCCCATTAAGAGTAAAATTTTGCAGCAAATTTTTTGCAGCAGAAGTAATTTTTTTGTTACAGTATGCATTCAAGAGGAAGAGAAAGATATTTCAGAGGTAGGGGGGGAGACAGTCTCAAGGAGAAAAGGCAGATTTGCACTGCAAGCTACCATGGGACAAAATTGAGTAGGAAAGAAACCAACAGAAAGGTAAAACTGACGATATAGACAAAGGTAGAGAACCTGAATATGCTCACTATGTCGTGGCACAATGTAACATTGGAGTAAATGAAGATTTATTTAATGCTTCACTTACTT
Source organism: Pinus taeda (assembly GCA_000404065.3). Classification (NCBI taxonomy): domain Eukaryota; kingdom Viridiplantae; phylum Streptophyta; class Pinopsida; order Pinales; family Pinaceae; genus Pinus; species Pinus taeda. Next base: position 93,494 of record APFE031755868.1, on the reverse strand, counting down.
CTTGGAAAAATGATTGGTTGCTTGATTCAGGAGCAACCTGCCACATGAATTATAGAAATGATTTTTTTGAATATTTCACTGACAATGTTGATGGAGCAGTATACTTTGCAGATCAATCAAAAATCAAGCTATAAGGGCTTGGCACAATCAGGCTCAAACTACTTGGTCGTCCAGACTTTCTTCTGCATCATGTTATATATCTCCCACAACTCAAGAGAAGCTTGTTTTCCTTGGTCCACATCCACCAGCAAGGTCACTCCATTCATATGTTTGATGGCAAGCTTGAGGTAAGAAAAGCGTCTGACCACTCACTTGTCATGAGGGGAATAGAGGAAGAAAGGCTTCTCAAACTGCAAGGAACCTCTGCTCATGCACAACATTTCTCATACAATTCTCATCATGAAGAAGGTACACTTCCATCAAGTTTATTATGGCATGCTAGATTTGGGCATTTGAACTATGATAGTCTCTGCTTGTTGAAGAAAAATGGTGTTGTTGGTTTGCCTACAATTCCTAGGAAACTTAAGCAATGTGATGCTTGCATGCTAGGAAAGCATAGCAAATAGTATTTTCATGATTCGCATTCAAGAGCACATAGAAAACTTGAACTCATTTATTCAGATTTATGTGGTCCAATGCCTGTTCCTTCTGCAAATGGAAATAAATATATCATGACATTTATTGATGACTACACCAGAATGTGTTAGGTTTATTTATTGAAGAACAAATCTGATGCTTTTCAAACATTCAAGAATTTTCATAAATGGATTGAAAATGATGCACAATCTCATAGTGGTTCTATTCGTACTGATAATGGAAAAGAATACACATCAAATGAATTTGAAGACTGTCTTTTCCGACATGGATTCAAACATGAAACAACGGTGCCTTATAATCCCAAACATAATGGTGTGGTTGAAAGAATGAATAAGACGATCTTAAATATGGTACGATCCATGCTCTTCTTCAAAAATGTAAAGATAATGTTTTGGGCTGATGTTGTTCTATGTGCTGCATACATAAAGAATAGATTTCCATCTAATGCTATAAGAAACAATACTCCATATGAATTGTGGTATAGTCATGTTCCTTCGGTAAAGCATCTCAGGGTCTTTGGTTCCACTTGTTATGCCTTAATACCAAAGGTACATAGAAACAAAATTGGTGCTAGAAGTCGTAAGTGTATCTTTCTAGGATATTCAAACACCTCCAAAGCATATCGTCTCAATGATGAAGTAAATAAAAAGTTTGTTCTATCTAGAGATGTAATTTTCTTTGAATCATCCAAAATTGACAATGATGTTGAGTGGAAACTTGATTGCTTGGACAAATTCGCAAAAGAAAAATCATTTCAAGAATTTGATAATTAGATTCCACCTATTGAAGGGGCAATTTCTATATTAGATCAACATGTGGAATCTTCTTCTGAAGAACACTCTCCCCTGCAAGAAACTCCAACAACGGATGATGCTTTAAGTGATGTAATTGATAGAATTGGGAGACTCAATCTTGATTCAGTCCCAACTCAATCAACAGAGCAGCCTGGACCATCTGAGAAAGGTCCCCCAAAGTGGCGAACAAAGACACTTGAAAGTGTTCATCCTGATGAAGTTGGAAAGACATGAACTAGAAATTCAAACCAGCAAAATGGAGGTGATGTAGATGACTATAATGCACCTGTTGATATGGATGTTTCTTATAATTGTGAATTGAACTTGTCTACAGATTTTGAACCAAATTCCTTCAAAGAAGCTGCTTCTCTATGAATGGAAAGAAGCGACACAAAAGGATTATGATGCCCTCATAAAGAACGACACTTGAAAGCTGGTTGATCCTCCATTAGGAACCAAACCAATTGGCTACAAGTGGGTCTACAAGAACAAGTATAAAGCTGATGGCTCACTTGACAAGCAAAAAGATAGGCTGGTGGAAAAAGGTTTTGCATAGAAGGAAGGGATTGATTATGAGGAAACATTTCCCCCCACAGCAAAATGGGCTACCATCTAGACACTCTTTGCACTAATAGCTCAGAACGGTTGGAAAGTCCATCAAATGGATGTAAAAACTGCTTTCTTGGATGGAGATCTAAAAGAGAATATTTTTATGTCCCAGCCTGAAGGACTTCCTATGAAAGGACATGAACATAAAGTATGCAAACTTGTGAAGTCCTTGTATGGCCTCAAACAAGCACCGCGAGCTTGGTATGAAAAACTAACTGAGCATCTACTTAAACTCAATTTCAAACATTTTGATCTTGATGATGAAACTTTATTTGTCATGAAATTTGGGAAAAAAGTTATATAACTTGTGGTATATGTAGATGATCTTTTGATGACAGGGAACAATGAAAGCTACATTGCATCCATAAAGAAGGAATTGGGGTAAAGTTTTGAAACGACTGATTTGGGCTATGCTCATTACTATCTTGGCATTGAAGTAACCCAACATCCAAAGTCCATATTTCTTTCTTAAAAGAAATACATCAGAGATCTGTTGAATAGGTTTGGCATGACAGAGTGCAATCCTCTTACTACTCCATTGGAAGAAAACTTAAATTTCACATCTATTGAAGGAAAAGAATTTGAGGATGCAACAAAGTATAGACAGCTTGTAGGAAGTCTCAACTACCTAACTACTACCAGACTAGACATTTTGTTTGTTGTTGGAATCCTCTCCAGTTTTATGCAAAAGCCTTGTGAGGGACATTGGTCTGCTACAAAAAGAGTTCTAAGGTACTGTTGTGGCCGCCAACAACCCCCCTCCTTATGAACTGTTATTGCTAATACTAAATAAGTGGGGACTCTTAGTAAAAAATTGAAAAAAATCAATTAGTGTTATATTTCCTTTTAGATGAAACTTACAACATCATGGACTTAGGGAAATAGCTTTGAAGAATCTAAAAAACCTAAGTTTCATAATGAAGAAATTAAATTCACTCCTTAAGAGAGATCACATCGTGCAAAGAATGATAAGGTACCTTCTAAATGAGCCAAAATGATAAAAAACACGAGATTGCAACATGAAACTCCATCGCAACACATCCATTAAGAAGCACTCACATTAAGAAACCTTCAAAATCATCGATATGTGATATCGCATATCGCACATCGCAAAAATCACATGAATTACACATAATGATTATAACGATTAAGCGATCTTGCGATCTTGCGATCCTGTGATCCTGCGTCCACGATCCTGCGATCCGCGATCTTGCAATCTGTGATCTTGCGATATCGCAACCAAGAAACCTTGCGATAGAACAACATGATGCAATTATGGTAATGCGATATAGTGATCTGCGATATCACAAAGCAAAATCGCAAGATCTCTCCATCGTGGTTGGTTCTGGCTCATTATTCGAGAAAACGTTTTAGGGCAAGAACTGGTCATGCGCTTTAATGCAAATTAATGAGTTGTTGCCAGTTGTTAATGAAGTATGGTGTTGTGTTTTTCAAAGAACAAGTTCACGTACGGTGGCATGTTTTGCATATCTTCGGCATTTAAAGTTTTCTTGTCGTTTTTCTTATCATTACTTCCACCTCAATTGTAAACTACAGGAACAAAGGACGAAGCATTATACAAGGCAGTATGTAGGAAACTATGAGGAGGAAAGACAATACTCCAATGTCCATTTCAGAAGGCACACCTAATCCACTTAAGGGAGAGAAAGAACCGCAGAACTCTTCTGAGGCATCCATCACAGATTTCTCATATCCAGACATGCTTGAATGGGTACTAAACAATGTTAATACTAGAAACAGACAATTTAATGCTTAGGGTAAAGAGCTCACGTAATCACTATTTTTACAAATTTTGAGCTTTATACTCGATAAGAGAAAAATGCGCAACAGGCGAAAAATGCATCAAGGAAGCTCGGATCAAGAAATAGAGGCAATTTCCGATGCGCGATTAGCGCTTAGTGCTAATCGTGCATTGCTAAGAAAACTTGCTCGAAAAGGAAGGCTTCTAATTACTCAGTCACCTACAAGCCCCGAAAATTGCAAGGAAGCAGCGATAGAAACAAATTGGAAATAGAAAGCTAAAGAAAAAGTAGAAGCAATCCAAGGGTTAACCAAGTTGAAATGGGATTATTATCAGGTATACATGGTAAAGCCACATAGTCATTTGATGACTCTCAAGTATATCATCAATTTTGCTGAGAAGATAGTACTAGCTCTTGCCGATTATGTTTGCTTAACTCAACCAAGGACGGAAGACAGTCAGCCGACTCTACTCAGGCAAATACTAAATGATTGCGCTGTTAAGGAGCAAATTTAGAAATAGTTAGATATTAGATTTAATTTTAGAAATAGTTTTACTTAAAAAAGGACGGCCATTTAAACCGAATCTTGAATTTCTGTAAATAATTTATTTAATTAGTAGTATTTAAACCCTTCTCATGCATTTAGAGAATGGTCCAGAAATTTATCAAAAACTTGTTCTCAGAACATGCACTTTTGCACCCTCATAGGAGGTTTTGATGAATGAATGGAACAAGGTTTATTTGGTATTTGCTACTGATGTTGCACTTCTGTACTCTTAGTGGATGTTAAATCAAGGAGAGATAAATCAATTGTTGCTTGAAGCTCATGAGTAGGACTAGTTATAAATGGTACTTTTATCTCTTAACCATTTCTGCTTATGCGTTAAAGTGATATTGAGTTTTCAATTGTTTATATATTACAGCGTGGATGCCTGATTTATCATTTGGCACTTTTGTACGGTGATAACTATTTATTTATGCTTAGTATATGAATAGCTCGTTTATGCGATAATTTTTAACAACTGTTTCGTCTAACTTCTTAGACGAAGTAGTTCATCTTTATTAAATTCTTTTCTTATAATAACTGAATGATCTGTATTACCAGTTATTGTTTGAAATATTTTTAGATCGCATAGAAGAAATATCACACCCCGAGTTAGCATAAATTTTGATGTTTTTTCTGTTTATTAGAATACAACAGCATAGCATTAGATTAGAATTAGAACAGAAGTATTCCATTTAGAACAAAAATACCCATCTTTCTCACACACACACACTAAATTGGGAAACTGGTCCCATATCCCCAGTCGGACCCGCTACACCAAACGGATAAGGAGCTGCCAACCAAGGTCCAGACTGGGCAGGTATCCCCCTTGTTGTAGACCTAATTTTCAAGGCCTTCAATAGGTACTTAAAGGGAACTCAAGACTTTGGAATCAAGTGTACACAGGTGGATGACTTCAGTTTGATTGGATACTCTGATTCAGACTTCGATGGAGACAAAGAAACTGGGGTATCAACATCAGGATATGTTATGAGTCTTGGATCAGGAGCTATCTTATGGAGATCATGCAAACAATCAGTCTTAGCAGATTCCACAACAGAAACATAATACGTGGTAGTAGCTGAAGCAATAAAAGAAATTGTGTGCCTTAGGAAAATTCTTGAAGATTTGCAGGTAAAACAAGTACAATCAACTCCACTCATGATTGACAATGCCTCTACAATAAAGTTGGCCAAGAACCCAAAGTTCCATGATCGAACGAAGCACATCAATACTAAATATCATCTAATTCAACATCATGTTGAGCCCAAAGCAATCCATCTCCGTCATTGTTCCACAAATGAGCAAATTGTAGAAATTTTCACCAAAGCACTTGGAAGAGAAAAGCTTGAACGATTCAAAATGATGCTTGGAATCACCAACATCGCTTGAGATTAAGGGGGGGAGTGTTGATACCTAATCCTTGTGATTTGGTGAATTCAAGTAAATAGATAAATAGGAAATTTGAACAGTCATCGGGAGACGAACTGAACAGTCTCTCCCTCATGTATATAATGAAGACCTACTTAATGGAATAGTATAGTCGAATCATTTTTGCCTTATGGAGTTACTGCCTGGCCTGACAGTGTTCAGCATCGACCAGATACTGGACCAAAATGTACTGAGGAACCTACTATCCCAATATGATATGATAGACTGTGGGATCCTAAAGTGTACTGACACACATTCAAAGAAGAGTTTAGCAGTGTCTTTGACTGTGATATTATTCTTGCAGACTGCCATAATGACCATCTTCGAGAACCTTTCGATGACCACAAAAACACAGTCATTTCCATGCTTAGTGGAACAAAGGCTTAACATGTAATCCATGGAGATGGATTCCCAAGGTCGACTAGGGGTAGCCAACGGGGTATAGAAGCCTTGGTTCTTAATGGTCAGTTTGGAAATGGCGTAGGAAATACATGATTTGATGTATTTCTTGACATCCTATCGAAAATTTAGCCAATATAAATACTTCTACAATACTACCACCATTTTCTCGACATCAAAATGCCCAACAGCCTGATTGTATTGTGCTTCCCAAATCATCTTGGCACACTCACTTGAAGGAACACAAAGGTGACCTAGGTGGCATAACAGGGCATCCTGGAGGTGAAAATTTGGAACATGCTGACCCTCCAAGAGTTTATGGTATGTGTGGCCGAATTCTCGGTCGCTTTTGTAGAGAAGTGGCCAATCAGAAGTCTCGTGCCCACAAGAGTTGAGCATGGTGGTTAACGCCATGAACAGTCATCGACTGAGGTAATCTGCAACATTATTGGTGCTACCCATATTATACTTGATATTCAAATGGAATTTTTTCAGGTATGTGGACCACTTCTGATGAAAATGACTCTGCAATTTCCATTAGGTCTGTATGAACTGCAGGGGTCGGTGGTCTGTGTGGATGACCATTTCCTTCCCCAAAATGTAATGCTTCCATTGTTAGCGGGCTTGCACAATGGAATACATCTCTTTGTCATAGGTGGGATACTTTCGTACTATGTCTGACAGCGTCTCACTGTGATATGTCGTTGGATGCCTGTGTTGAGTAAGGAGTGCCCTAATAGCATAGTCAGAGGCATCTGTATCGACCTCAAATTGTTGTTGCAAGTCTCGTAATGAGAGCACTGGTGTCAAGCACAAGCGATCTTTCAACTCTGCGAATGCATTTTTTTGAGACTCAAACCAGAAGAATTTTACTTTCGCTCCTCCCTTGGTGACTTTGACTCAAGGCCCAAGTGATATGAGAAAATCCCAACATGAACATGTAGTAGAAGTTAGCAAGACCTAGAAAGATGTGGAGCTCTATCAGAGTGGTTGGAGATGGTCAATCCCGAATGACTTTGATCTTGGTTGGATCCACATGCACCCCCTATTCATCAATAATGTATCCCAGATATTGAATCTAGGTCATGCCAAAAGTGCATTTTTCCAAATTGGCACATAACTTGTGGTGTGGCAGTGTTTGGACCACCTGTTGGATGTGGTGGAGGTGCTCTTCCCAACTCTGGCTAATTATTAGGATGTCATCCAAGTATACCACTACAAATGAGTTGGGGAATGGCCACAAGATGTCATCCATTAGCCTCATGAAGGTTGTAGGAGCATTTGTCAATCTGAAAGGCATAACCAACCATTTGAAAAGGCCCTCCTTGGTTTTGAAGGCATTCTTCTACACATCAGAGGGTTTGATTGGTACCTGGTGATATCTTGACTTAAAATCGATCTTGTTGAAATATTTTCCACCCTTCAGTTGGTCCAGGAGGTCATCAATCCATGGGATTGGGTACCTATTATGGACAGTGATCTTGTTCAGTGCCCAATAGTCAATATAGAGTCTCCAAGTCCCATCCTTGTTCTGTACCAACATGATCAATCTCCCACAGGGTGATGAACTCAGATGGATTTGACCTTTCTATAGCAGCTCTTGAATCTGCCTCTTGATTTCATCATTCTCCAGAAGAGAGCATCGATAGATTGGTCCATTGGTTAGTGGTGCACCTGGGGTTAGATCGATGGAGTGCTTGACCTAACAGTGCAAAGGAACCCTTGCGGGGGAGGTGAAGATGTCCTCGTCCTCCTTGATGACCTTTTCCATCTATACTTTTCGTGCAGAGGGGCTCTATCTTGAGGTTGTGGCCATCGTCTTCTTCTTTCCTTAAGGGTGCATCATCAGGAAAATAAATTTCCTGGTTTTGGAAATGAGCTTACTAAATTGTTTTGAAGTAACCAAAGAGATGGCGGTAGGTGGCGCTACCTATGGTATCCTGTATAACTTACTTCCCAAAGTAACAACAACAACATGGGGTCTTGATTCATACATCGCATGTCACTTCCACAAGTATGATTGTCCTAATAATACATCAAAAACTTCAATGGGAACAATGTCACACAATACCTCATCCATGAAGGGTTTGATGTTGTATAGAAGGTGACATTTCTGGCTCACGCGAAGACCCCGTACTTGGTTAAGTCACCCAATGGTGTACAGTTGTGGATGTGTTATGGTCGGGAAGCCCAGCTACTTCATGACCTCTGTCGAAATGAGGTTCTTTTGGTTCCCATTGTCGATAATGAGTTGTAGTGGGGAGCCCTTTACCCACATTTGGGAGTGGAAGAGATGCTCCTCCTCCTCTGGATCTTTCGAGTTCCTCCTAGATCTTCGTCGTGGCAATGGTGGCATTGGGATCTGCATCGATAATGTACTTCCCTTTGTAATTCCCCTTATCAGGTTCTAACTCAGAGTTAGAACATGCATCTGATTCTGAAACCTTTAGCTCGACCACTAGTGACTTCTTGGCCCGACACTCACTTGTATTGTTACTGGAGATCTTATGGAACTCACACCACTTTCCTACGTCCTTTTTCGGCTTCGCGACACTATTCTTTGCTTGAAGCTTTGGAGGGTTGTCTTGGGCCACCTCGCCTTGGCTTTGTCCTTTCTTATTCGGTTTGGGGACACCTTTCCCTTGCTTCGGATTCACAAATCCAAAGTCTCACTTCTTCTGTTTAAACGTTTGCTTGAACTTGACAGCATATCGGTATGACGTGTTGAGTGAGGAGATATTTAGGAATTCTATTTCTTCCTGGATGCACTTGTGCAGGTAGCCATGGTATTTGAGTACCAAATGCTGTTATGAATCCTTGATACACAACTTTGTGCAAAGGGTATGGAAAATATTGGTAAAATTTGGGACGTCTTGGTCCCTTCCCTTCCACAGCGTGATCCACTTTATGTATTTATCCTCGTAGCTTCCAACAGGGTAGTACTTCTTCTTGATGGCATCCCGAAATGAATTCCAGGTGGGTGCAGCTGAAAATAGAGAGCATGTATTTTCATCCTTTTGTTACAGGTGTCCGACTAGTCCTTAACGTGGGGGGCTACTTTGAGAAGACAGAAAATAATCTTTTCTCGACTGGAAAAATCATGAACAGAAAAACAACCCTCTAGCAAATTTAACCATTTATCAATGGCATCTATGTCTATCTAACCCTCAAATATGGGGATTTCCAAATTAACTTGTACCTTAAATGGTGTGGCATTTCCAGAGTAGCTGTTGGAAGTCGATGCATCGCCCTTAGGTAGCCGCTGAAGGATCTCGTCAAAGTTGTCCATCATCATATTCCTTTGTCGCTCAAGGTCTTCTTCGAGCAGGATTTTGATAGGATCTGCTGCCCCATCATCTTTCTTTTCATCCTCCATGGGAGGTCGTCAGGATTTGTGAGGCTAGGTTTGCAAAGGTTGGACAAGTTCAAGCCCTAACTCCTTATATCCTGATCTCGTTGGGGACATGGAACGAAAAACAGAAAAAAATCAGACTGCTCTAATACAATTGATCTGGATTTAAATAGGAATGCAACAAAATACAGAGATAACAATATACACAAAGATGTAGTGGAAATAATACTTCATTTCATTAATGTAAAATACTGAAATATGCATACAAACAGAATTGGAAATAAACCATCTAGGGCGATGGTAGCTTATCTCTAAGAAGAGATGTGGTGGCTACATGCCTCTAAAATGAACTACAATGAGGCTCAAGGGCCTTTTTATTTTAGAACAATAAGAGAAAACCATAAACAACCAGAACCCTAACCCGAGAAGATGTAACACCAAGAGTTTATGGGCCCTGTTGGGGTGAGTTGGGCATCCAACTTCTCAAGGTTGTGACTTGGTCATATTATCTCTATTTGATGCACATAATAGCCCATTGGAAAGATACATCCGAGGACTATGACAAAAAATCAATTTTAGGCATAAAATCATTAGCGGTAGATTTCCAGAAAAATTTCGTTTACGGCCTCAAAATGGCTCCCAATGTTTAGGACCCGAAAAATTGCTAAAAATAGTAAATTGTGCTACAATTAAGGAAACTAAAAAAATGAAAGAAGAAATGGTGGGGGTCCAAGTGGAATTGGTAGGTGGTCACCGATATCCAACTAGATTAGTTGCCCACCAATGTAAGGTTGACCAGGTTGTAAATACACTAAACCAATGTAAGTCTGAGTCATTCTAGTAAAGGGTAAACTAGCCTGAAGTTGTTGGACTCTAGAGACAAGTGGTTGTTGTAAAACTATCTGAGAAGGTTGGATCTATATACCTAAAACTTGGGGGTCTGAGGTTGAAGGGCCAGCTTGCACAGGTTGAGATACAACATTCTGAGCTTGTGACTATGGTACAGTTGTAACAACAAGTGTTGTAGGTATGGATGAGACAAATTGCATAGGTTTTGATGGATACACAAGCCTAGGTTGAATGGGCATGGTTGGCTTCCACTGACAGACAGTCATTCTAGGTTGACATAAAGATGACAACATACATATATATGGTTTCCCCCTAGAAAATGGAGGATAAGGAGAATGTGCATATTGTTCTCCATACGAGGGTAGTCTAGTGTGTAGCAGATACATAGGAAGGTAACTAGATGAACCAGCTTGATAAGAACTTGATGGGTCTAGATGTTCAGTATCTGTTAAGGAAGAACCAGATAAGATTCCAGTAGAGGACATTGGTGAAGACCAAGGTCTAGAAGTGACACCGAATTGAGTTCTCGATAAAGATTGGTAACCTGATGGGATGGATGAATCACCATACAAGTGTGACTCAGGGGTCATAGTAAACATCAAAGAGGTTGCGACAGAAGATTTTTTCGTAGTCGTAACAGATGGTATGGTCTGTAATGTTGACTCTGCCATAGTCAAATGTCTGAATAAGTTTCCTAACAAACCAATGAGTATCTGAAAGTAATCAAGATCAAAAGGAGCAGTAAAATGAGGAGTATAAGGACACAAATAAAGTTCAGTTCCAAAATGGAATGGAGTTTTGGGTGATTCTCCTTTAGGTTCCTCTTCTATCAAAATCAAACTAGGTGGAAGAATTTAATCATTTGGACTGTAATAGATTTTCGGTATTTGTCGCTGAGATAAAGAGGAAATCTCAACAGTTACAGAAGTATGACACTATACTAGTTGATATTCTTCCATTAAGGTAACAACTTTTGATTGTTCAACGTCAAGATCCAATTGTTTTGGTAAAAGAACAAGTTTAGGTTGGGCTTTACGAACAACTTCTGGTTCACAAGTAACTTCTGATTTAACAATGATGGGTTCAAGATCCACTTCTCGTTGAACAAATTGAGATTTAAAAGTAATTTCTTGTTGAATAAATTTGGATTGAAAATCAACTTGTTATTGAACAACTTGGGTTACCATTTCACTAGATTCAGTTCTAGTTTCCACAGGTAATTGTGGAGATTCCACTTCAGTAACAGATGTACTAGTAACCATAGGAGCAATTGGTTTCACAGTGCTTATCGGTATAGGTGTTCCTAGTAATTTAGATGAAGAACAAGAGGATTTTGAAGTATTGGATCTAGCCAAATGAGACCGCTTTGACTGGATAGGTGTAGCTTCGAGTGGTAAACACAGTTTACTCGCTACTCTCAGAAAAGGATGGGGTAAGGGTCGATTTTCCTCCATGTTTGCTGATTGATTTTATTACAAAAAAATAAATAAACAAAAAAAGGGTAAGCTACACAAAAAGGTTTACCAAGCAACTATGAACTACAGAATACCTCCTAGCGAACCAAGTATGGGCAGGAAATCTCCCCGAATGTTGTGTTCAGTGTATCACAGTGTATAAGGCGGCCGACTCGATTACCTAACGATGGATACTAACCTATTGTTTTCCTCCAATGTATACTTGAAAGTACGTGGAGGCCCAATCCGTATTAACACTGTCTAATGTAAAACCACACAATGAGAGCATTCCCATATACTTTTCATATTGTAACACTGCCCTATATACCCAAAGGTACATGGACAAGATACAATATAATCATGTAGGTGGAATAAGGTATCGCACTCGAAATGTATCGCAGACAAGTTAGTGACAACTACTATATTTTACAACACCGAAATACATCTCTAGCCTAGAACCTCTAAATGTTCTGTGTTAGATGACAATTCTCCACTAGACTGAGTGGTGTTAATTTTAAGTTGATCTTGATTAAGAATTTTCCTTTCAAGGTTCACTACGTGATGTATTTTCAATTCCTAGAATGTAACTATGATAAGCATCATTTTCATTCAATTTTGACATTGAAAACCTTAGCTAGTAGGGATAGAGCAATTACATTCTTGTAACCAAAGAACAAAGAACACATCTAATGCAATTTCCCTAAAATATTCCTATGAGCACACGCAAACTCTTTTAATGCACAATGCAAGTTTTTCTTTTCAATTCCCTTAATTTTGTGATGGAAAAAATAAAAATAATGCACATACAATCAATCAATCTTTTTGCAAGAATGAAGACTTTATGACAGTTCTGTTTCGAAAGAAATGAAGACTTTTACGACACTTTCTTTTGAACAAAGATTAATCAGCTATAAACTAACTCTGATAATGAATTGATAGTGATAAAGAAATCATTTAACAAACACTAAATAATTAAGGATAAAGTAGGGTTTCAAAGGAAACAAAAATTAATTTCAGAGACACAAGCATCATTGACATTTTAGCAAGCGGAAATAGAACGAAATTTGGCAAAAAATGAACTCAACGGAGAGATTTTTTTCCTACGGAGGATTACCGTAGTCTTGAATGGGAGATAGTGCATTTCAGAGCACTGTCCTCAAGCCAACGATGCTCTACAGTGCTCTATCTCTAGACCAAACCTGCACTGGTGCCAGAGAGTCCATCGTAGAGGCTTACAAGAACAACACAAAAAAACACTTCAAAAAGGCTGAAACAATATCAATCGAAGCAAGTAAGGTCAACTAGAGTGTACTAGGATGAAGGTAAGCTACCTGGAATGATGATCGTTCCCCAGTGGAGTCACCAATTTTTTATGAGGAATTTTGTATCTATAAATAAATACTATTTCCCTAGGTAGGTAGGTATACCTAGAACAACAGATTTAAAGTGCTTATCTATTTTCTATATACAATAAATAAGACTAGGGAATCAAAGGACCTACTTGTTCTTTCACTTTCCTTGTGTCTCCTTTATATGGCTCTCATCACTCCTTCTCAAACTTAGCTCGCTCAAAAAGTACCTGGAAGCATAAATAGAAGACATAGAACCAATCAAAGCAAGACATCTATCGACTATAAGTAAATGGAATCAGATACATTCACACATATAAACATCATATATCAAGATAAGCATATAGAAAAAGGTGTAAACAAATTTATTAAGTAGAAGGAAGAATTACAACCATGATGTCCAATCCATTGTCACTCTTCCAGCTTCGGTTCCAACCAACATCACATCAATAGCACAACACTCCCACAACATAACATTGCTTGCTTATAATCTCAATCCTCACACCAACAGTATCTCCTTAAAAAATATCAAAGTCTAGCCGTTGATCACTTAGATGAGTGCTCAATTTATAGGCAAATGGAGGAGGTTTGGTCATAAATGAAGGTATTGAATGGCCTTCCAAACTTAGAGTTAGTTTCCATGGAGGAAGGGATGAGAGGATAGGAGGTTACTCAACTCATTCCCCATCCAATTTTGATCTCATAGGAGATGATGAGTGTGGGAATCTTCTAGATGGATCCATAAGATAAGAACATTCCCCGAACCCTATGTGAATTTCGCTCAATATCGCCCAACACAGGCCAAAGTGGGCTAAAGTGCTCTGCAGAGCATCCTAACATGGACCTTCCTACAATGAATTTGCAGTTACCCATAACCAAGGCTGCGCTAGTCCCTCAAGGAGGCAATTTTGGAGGGATTCAGGCCAAGAAACTCTCAGTGAAGGAGGCAATAAAGGTGGTGACTTGTCTAGGGCATGTAGCAACTGAATTAGGGTTTGATGAGCCCCAATAGTACTGATTTGGATGATGGGATTGACTTTCCCAAATGGATATGTAACATATGGCTAAGTACTAGGTACATTCTACTAGCCATGAATTGATTTGTTGAAGTCGAATGAACTGTAGAATTCATCCACCAATAAAAATTGATGTATTTGCTTAGTATATGACAAGGATACTTGCCATTAAGGTATGAATTCTCTTAGGTACCTTAACTAACCTTAACCTTGGTCCCAGATATTTTGCTGGTGTCAATGGGACAATTCTTGTTGGCAGGTGGACCTTAAGGGATCCCACATCAACCAACACGAGTACAGGACATACTGACTTGAAATATAAATGATTTAAAGAACTTATACAAATTTACAAGCTTTATTGGGAACTTTGTCTGCCAGTTACCTGGTTTTGAAGCAAAGTCCCTCTCCAGTTGCGCCGGACAAGCTAGTTTTCAAAAAAGGACTTAATTTTCTCTTTACTATTTTCATTTATTTATTTGCAATACTAACTTTCCTACTATACTGAAGAAAAGATGTTCTCCCTCAAGTGAAAGAGAATTTCCAATGAAGCCACGTGCAGATCAGGTATAAAGATATATTCATTCTTGCATTTAACATATAAAATTTAGAATATACATGAGCATGAAAAATCAACAACTTTGAAATTTGTGATAAAAAGAGTGCTTCAAGATGAGAGTGGTGCTTTTAATGGATTGTGATCTAGAAATAATGCTCGATTTAATCCTCATGGTATTGGTCTATTTCTTCTTTTAGACCACTCTAAAAGTCCTCCTCGGTCATGTCAAGCAAACTTGGATAATTGGTCTCCAGAATGCATACAAGGCTTGTTGATGTGCATGGTGAAAGTTCCTCGATCATAGGTTCAACAGGATGCTCCCCTTCAGATTTGGTATATGATTTATTGATCTCCTTGGTAGATAGGAAGGAGGAATCAAGGGAGACTTCCAAATATTTTTTTGGTTATGAAGAGATAGATAATTTCCTGAATTTGGTTAGGATGAGCGCTACCTAAGAGGCATATATCCTAGCTACTACTAGGATTTGAGAAAGTACTTCAAGGAACATTCTTCAAGCTTTCAATCATTCTTGAATTTCTCCTGCTAGTTGGGATCCATATCTTGCAACATGAATTAGTAAAAATGGGTTCTTACAACACCCAAAAATATTTTGTCTTTAAAGAGCTTGAAATTTTAATCTAAATGAATTAAAAACTGCTAATTTCAATAAAACTCACCAAAATTGAAATCCTCTCTTACTTGGAAAACCATACTTTGGAGTGAACCCAAACCAAAGTGGATGCTTCACTCACAACTTACCATCATATTTTCCCTCTAGTTTCCCCGCAACTAAGATCACACCAAAAAATTGTGAAAGAAACTATGCTCTAATCCTTTTAGCACCTCCCCGAAAACGACACCAAAAATGTTGTAGAAGCATATGTGTTATAATTCCAACATTAAATTATCAATCCGAGGCCATAAGACTTAGATGCACAAGCGTAGGTAATGCAGGATCAGAGCGTCCAATCTAAACTAACATCAAATTCACATTTCTAAATTAAGTACAGAATGAAAATAAACAATTTTTATTTGAATCTAAATAAAGTAAATCAATCAAACTTAATCTTAATGCAAGTAAAACTTAATTTCAATTCAAACAATAAAATTTAGAAATCTAAAATCAAACAAGACTTATTACCATTCAATATCAAGCTTATGCTAATTTAAATCTTAAAGAAAACTATTTCTAATCCAAGCGATTCTAAGCTAGAGAAAATAGATAATCCAACAAAACCAAATCTAATCACTAAGTCTAGGTCCCGGGATGCAATCCAACAAGAATTCAAACTAGCATCTAACGTCACTTTGCAATTGCTTCAAAAGAAACTAAATCAAGATTCTAATTAACATGCTTTCACACAAAAGACTACAAATTAAAAAATTATTGTATCCTTAGATTACTTTAATGAATCTTGAGAAATAATTCAAACATGAGCACATTCACTAATGGTTCTACCAATAACTAATTACAATTATAATGACTTTCAAAGCAAAATTGCAACTCCAAACACTGATTTCATGGTATTGTTGCATTGCTTTCAAATACTTGATTTTGAAAACACAATGTTACAAGAAATTATAGTTTATTAGTAAGGTATGGAATTGATTTCAATTCATATTTAAAAGAAATAGAGTTATCAATCTCTTGTTTATCAAATTAAGAAACACATTTGAGTAGTCCAATCACAAACCTGTAACAAAGGTATTATTTATGTAAGAAAATCATTGGTTAACACAATTCATTAGCTTGCAACAAGTTGAAGATGATATGTCTATTTAATTTCAAGAAAAAAAATTACAGTCCTAAGTACAAAATCGAAATTATGATATCTAATTAACAAATGCTTTCAAAATAAAATCCCTACACCTAGATTTAAATCAAACATGCTACCTCTATCTTGTGATGTTTACAAAACTTGCTTCTAGGCATTGGTGACCTCTTACCACTCCCAGAGCAAGTTTAAATGAATACAGTTTTAAAAATAAAAAACATGGTAATACTTACATCAAATTGAGTGCATAATCATAATTGTATTAAAGTTCAAAATAGAAATTCATATGCATACATCCTTGTTCTTCTCAGGCAAAGCCAAAAACGTATTATAATAGTTATTTCTTATACTATATCCTTCCACCCCTACAGGCCATGGCTAAGCCATCTATAAAATTTACAAGGCAAATTGGTCATTTTCCTTAATTATGGAAAATTGTATATTTTTAACAAATTGACCTCAAAGATATTGGCATATCTTCCTAACCATGGTTCATTTTGGAAAACGGTTTGGACGGAACATAAATTTTAATAGTTTCAACAAAAACCTCTCTTATATTTGTTTTATTGAACCCTATATCCTCAGAAATCATGCTCGAAGTTGGTCATTTGCCTCTCTTTTCAAGATTCTAGAATTCTAGAAAAATAGTGTTTGTTTATGAAACTGCCTTAAAGACCCACGTGTAACTTTTCAACCAAAGAGAATGTTGAGAATTGGTTTTGCTTATATATAACCTATTATATTTTTACAAAACCCATTTTCTTGGATTTTCTAGATTCACCCCCAGTTACATGCAAATCGAGGTCAAACTTCGCAATTTGAAACCTGTGTGAATTTTGAGCAAATTTGTTGATTTTATTCTCGAGAATCATATGTGTGACCTGAGTGCAATCCAACTCATGGGAAAGTGCTGTAAAATCATTTTTAACAATAACATTCATCGGTTTTCCTTGGAAGCGTGTTGAGATGTCAAAGCTCCAAATTGGATATTTTCACCTACATGCTTGTCAAGAATTTTGGCAATGGAACCTTGCAGCAAATGAACTTAGAAAAAACAATCATTAGTGAATCACGTCTAAATCATCTCTAATCATAGTAAAGATAATATAACTAATGATAATCAACGATGAAGTGTAGGATATGAATTGGTTATAAGTGATGGAATTATGGTGTGAAATGAGTGTAGAAGTCTTGGAATTTGGGTTATGAATAATGGTTTTGTATGATGGAAAAATGGGCATATTCAAGGCCCAACAAGTAGCTCATTTAATAGCATAGCCACCTACACTATCAATTCCATGTGTCTCCTTTAGATAGCACTACAAGTCTGTCTGCTATCTTCCACCTGTCATACTAGCTCAAATGCCATGTTAGCGTCATGTGATTACACGATTTGCCACATTATCATCCATGTAATGCCACATGTCCACTATTGATGCTCCAACAGCACCATGCAGGGTCAATATCCTACCACATGTTCATGTTTAGGACCACCACATGTCACTTTTATCCTTCCTTTTTGTCGATTTTGTGAAAACTCCATAGCACAATAACTTTCTTATATGAATTTTGCTTGAGATCATTCAAGTTGCATTGGATACATATCCTCAATCTCTTCAACATGTAGATCCTTTCATCTTGAATTGGGACTATTAAATTTTGTTGCATCTCGGGTCCTCCTGGATCATTGATGAATGTTGGAAAATAATCCAAACCTTGGTGAACTTTTGTCTTATAAAATTTTGGGTTAGATCTAGTCTGAAACACCAACTTGAATTGTGAACTATAGTTGGAGTTATGAACCCTGAGAACCAATTATCCACAAAAATTGTCTTCCTACCATAAATAAATAAATGGAATTTGGACTGTGGTTAATACAATTGAAATCCAACCATGCAAACACACATAGAAATACACATACTGCGATATATATTCAAAATAAAAAGGGAATATTACATATGGAAAATCTATGTACAATCTTCCTTTCCACGCACTGCTAAAACTCTCAACTAGGAATCCTTAATTACATGGAAAAATATAATACATAGAGATCTTGTACCCAAACTCAATAAGCTCAATTTCTCTCATTAGATTATCTAAAAAAATCCTAATTTGGCTTAATATATCCCTTTATACGCAGCAATAGAATGAAACTCACCCAACTTCCTAACAACATAGATACCTTCTAGATTACAATTTAAGAAAATATTACAAATTAGATAAATTTAAGGAAACGAACTTCCTTTGGTAAATAGCTTTTTTCCTAAAAGGGTCAAGAAATTATTTATGTTGTTAGATGCTCCCACATCACCATGAATAATTAATTCTTGGTTTGTATACCTTTGCGCGTGCACACACACACACATATGGTTAGTATATGGATATTTTGGACAAGAGAGATTAACTTTTTAATTTGTTCTGATCTTCAATCTAGAAGACCGCAACAAAAGGAAATCGATATTATCAAATATCATATCATTTTAATAGAAAGGAACTTATTTTAGGAAGAAATCATATTTAAATTTAATTAATAAGTTGAGAGAAATCGTCAAAGTACCTTATATTGAGTGGTTTGGTAAATAATTTGTTTCCCTAGCTACATGGGTTTAAGTCTTTGGAGACATGTGTTAGAGTTGGTCTTTACATCCCTTTGTCAGAGATCATTTCTCTTTATTGCATTTCATTTTTAGGTGTCTTGCTTGATTCACTCAATTACATTCTTCTAGGCGCATGTCATAATCTAACGGAAGGGTCTTTATATTCATTACCCCTCATGCCTTGCACTGTTGGCTCAGGTATGTTCATTAAAATCAAGCTTTTGAGTCGATTATAGTGCTGTTTTATTCCTTTGATTAGCAAGTGTCATTTCAGTCACTAGGTCTAGGGTTTCAGAAGTTGTGTGTTCAAGTTGTCCAATAAAGCTAGCAAGCCAGAGGGAGGTTCTTAATAAGTTGTTATTTCACATATTTTCAACGTCATCTGGATGGATCATGACTTCTCTTCAAAACTATGTTTTGAAGAAAATTCGACATTTCGTCTTTTGTAATAATTTTCAAAAAAAAAAATCAGTTGTTGAATTGTTCAGGTGTAGCCTTGGTCTCCTTTTCAAAATTCCATGTCATCTATCCCTCCAAAAAATTGCTAAGAATTTCATTAGTTCAGTCAAAAATCAAAAAGGAAATTCAAATCACAGAGTTGTATTAAAATGTCAAAAAGTGCCAATGCCAAACATTAAAAAAATGGGTTTTCAAGAATCAAAAATCAAATCCATTTCTTTATAAAGAGTTTTCCATGAAGATCAATGTCATTTGCATGCCAATTTCAAAGAAAAGCCATTCAAAGCAAATTGGTTGAGTTAGTGCGTGATTTGGGTGAAGTTGGAGGAAGTTTGGCCGGTGTGGCGCATAGAGCAGGTGGCACAGTGCATTGGAGAGGCACGACACACTAGGAGAAATCACACAGTGTTAAATAACATGGGCACGACGCACTGGGATGGCACGACGCACTGGGACGGCAAGACGCACTGGGACGGCACGATGCACTATGACGGCACGACGCACTGGGTATGCGGCGCGGCGCATACAGTCCAAAGCCAAAAACTGCCTAAAATTTCTCCAAATTTCCTAGAACTTACACATATTTGCCAAGTATAGTCTTCTTCTTAGTGTTTAATACAATTTTGTGATGTGGTTTATGGATGGTAGTGGTTGAAACAAAACATCAAACCTTCCTCTACAATACCTCAAGAAGGCTTGCTGTTAGGGTTTTCAAGATCATTACTTTGTTACCAAACTCACTCCTCCATTCCATTTTTCCCTTCTTTTGCTCATTCTCTTCTCCCTTATTCCATATTCTCCCTGATTTTATTCTTCCCTATCCCCAAAAAAAACTACTAAACCCCTATCCCCAATTCCCTTCCACATATTTCCAAATGTAAAAACTCCAAACCCTACCCTATATATCAAATCCCTCAAAACCCTCCTACATTTCCCTAATCCCTATAGTCCCAAAAGTTCCTAATCCCCCTACTATTTTCCCCATTCCTAATAGTCCCTTATTGCAATTTTTTCCCTTGGTGGCAGAATTCAACCAGAGCACAAACAGAGCAGTCCAACACATTTTTATCACTAGCATCTTTTTCTCCAAGGCAATTTGTACAGCAACAGTTATGTCATCCGTTCATTCATCCGATTATGAAGTAGAGACCTAAAGTGACTCACCCACGAAGGGACATGCACCCCGTAGGCCTCATAAAGGTGGCAGACATGTTAGAGAAGAACCGACCACCCTTACAGAATTGCAGGCCTGCCCTCTTGTCGTTTCTTGTTCCCAGTTCCAGTCATGTTATGAATTTTGCGAGAAGATTGCTACTGTTCAAGTTCATCATGAGTTGGCTCGCTTATTTGTATTAAATTTACATGGTGATCGAGTTGCTTTGGCTGGTGTCACTTATACACTTACACCAGATTCTCTCTCATTAGAAACCGGCATACCGAACATCGGAGAACCATGGAACAAGAAGCAGAAGATTGACCGGCAACATTATGAGCCATATATTAAGCCCGGTTTCTTGAGGCAGCTCAAGAGAGTGTTCCCGTTCCGATATCTCAAATATGAATATGCTCCATTAATGAAATTAATCATGAAGTATTTCAGTTGTGAAGGTCGCTTCTCCTGAGTATATGCTTATCACATCAGGTTGCTCATGCATTTCACCTAGGTAAGGATGATGAGCATTCCTTATTTCATATGCTGGAACATAGAGAGGATGACCGCCCTTGTGCAACACAAGACCCCTGAGCAACAGTTCAACAACATTTGCCATTTTGCTCTCATCAAGATTTTGGCAGTTCATTACCTTGGATACAGGGTATCACCTGGGATGATTTCATCTCTCGTGATTTTTTCAGAGCTTCACAGGGACCTTTAGAGGTTCGGCATGAGACTGGTGGACCTTCTCATTAGCAATAAGGCCATGATCCACACACTACTACTATACCGGTCTTCATTACATATCATAAGGGCACAAGACAATTATTTGCAGCAACAAAGCGAGTGTTATCTCCACCCGGGGTGGAAGGGGCCTCGCTTTCGACATCAGCACCACAAGTACAAGATAGAGGCAAAAGGTCAATGCAGGACGAGGAGCCTTTAGGTGAGCAAGAGACTGATTTCATTCTCATTCAGGATGATGTTACAGACATGGGCTCGCAAAATGCACATCTTAGAGAGATCATCCAAGAGCAGCAGACAGAGATCACAACCTTGTCCCTTGACTTGGAGATGGCTAAGTGGACTATGAAATACTTGAAGTAGAGGAACAAATAGCTTGAATATTAGTAGGCAATCATGGAGTTGCAAAACATCCACGAGAATCGCCAAGCTTCCCAAACGCGGAGGATTGAGCTCACTTCATCAGAGCAAGAGATTAATGATGATCGGCAGTCTTAGCTCGAGAGAATCAACATCCACCTACAGAGACTACTGGAGAAGGCCAATAGGGAAAAAGCATTGTTGAGACACATGGATTTCCATTATAGGGCACGCAATATGAGTTCCAAGGCACGAATAAGGAGTCTAAAGGTGAAATTGAAGAATGCAATAAGGAAGAAAAAGAGGAAAAAATAGCATGATCATCTTCGGATATTGGCTGAAGCCTCTTTGGCCCAGCATGACACTTGATAGAGAAAATCCAACCCAAATTTCAAGAAATTTGGAGCAATTTTTGTATTTTTGAAAATTTTTGCACTAAAAAATAGGCTTTGCTTCCCTGTGCGTCGCGCCACATGGCGCTCGCTTTTCCTAGAGGGCTCCAAATGGCAAAAACTTTATATTTTTGGATTTTTCATGAAAAATCATGAGTTTTGGTGCATGGCCAAGAAGTTTGGGCAAGTTTTGAGTCCACAAGGGGTAAAAAACACTCAAACAATGACCTCACTACCACTATTTTGACACACAGGAAGCAGTCTTAGGAGATTGAATTTTTGGAGGGGCGAATGGATGCTAAATTGAAAAATTTAACTTGGGTTGGAAATTAGATGGATAGGGATTTCCAACAAGCTATTTTTTGCTCAATTTTGACTTCAGGAAGTGCCTCAAATTCAGTTCCAAAGTGGCGTGAGGCATAGAGGATTTGGTGCGGCGCATAGAGGAATTTTGCCAAATTTTCACCTTGTACCTCAGAAATTCGGCCAGTTTGACTAGTTTTGCTTTGTGATGTAATTATTGACCTGTCTTGATGTAATTAAACGATCATGATGTAATATTGGCATATTTTTACTTCTTCTGGAAGATTCATTCATTAAAAAGTGAAAATTTAATGAATGAATCAGTGTCCTACCTTATAGAGGCAAGTTGTTTGATTGCCCAGATTTTAGTGCTTTGTTTAGAATTGGTTGAAACAGCTCCTAGAATGATGAGATCGACCCCTAGAGGCATGGGAGTGGGTTAGGATGATCTATATCATGTAATTCCTAATTCATTTTCAGGGTTGGACACTTGGGATTGCTTGGCACATCATTGTACATTCTATCTCTGCATTTGTGGCTAAGGAAAGACTAGGGTTTTGTAGCACTTGTTGGGATTCATGTGGCTCTGTGTTTTGATGGTGCATTTATCTATGTACTTGTAAGTTCATTGATGGTTATGTGTATCATTTTCCCTTCTCCTTGCTTCTGAAATTAAACAACTGAGTGATTAAAGTAGAATTCACTGGACTGTTGTGCTCTGCTTTGAAATCTGTTTAATTTTCAATGTTTTCATATGTTTGAGGAGGACTCTTGAGACCCTCTTGCCCTCCTTGGCTCCTCACTGGTCTAATCCATCCATTTATTCACTCTGAAAGCATCAAAACGGTTCCCTTCGTTGCCCCAATCAGAACTCTGCAAAAACTGTCTCATCCCCAAACCCAAATTTGCCTTTCCCTTTTTCAGACTCAAAACCCAAAAAACTCAATTCAAATCCTTGTACTTCATACCTAGCCTAAGATTATCTTTTATTTCATTCATCTCGAGCCCCATCAATTATCTTTTGTCGAGATTGACCTGGAGAGAGCCCTCTCCTGTCCTCGTAGGGCTAGCTACGAGGCTGAGCGTGGTTTGATGTGGACCTAGAACCTTGCCTTTCCAGCTTGAGGAAAATCTAGGCTCTAAGATAGTGGCGAATCCATTGGGGAATAACTTAATTTTATTGTGTGTTAGTGTTCTTGATTTTGAAACTACAGACGAAGTGTGAAGATTAGCCAGGTAGCCTTCGAAACACTTTTGCTTTGCATTAGCGCAAGTAGATAAACGGTACTTCAGTCAATCTCTGGTCTAGTCTCATTAACGGGAATTCTAACTTGCAAACACCCCAGTAAATTGATGAGATTCTAAGCTTTGGATGATAAGCTTAGGATTTTATAGGCTGAGAAAGTTGTTTATGTCCATTTGATCATTTGAAAACACCATGCTGGCTTCAAGGAGATATACCAGAGCTAATCCCGATCCAGATTTGCCTCCTATCTACAAAAATCCCAATTTTATTCCAAGACTTCTTTGGCAAGAGAGCTCAGTGATTCCCGTGTTTAAATCTTATTCATGTCCTGCACTTTTTGACTACCTTGAAGAACTTGATTTTGATGAGTAGTTCGAAATATCATTGTTTGAAACCAAATCCGAAAGTGTTGTTGAGTCTACTATCCCCAATCCTCATTTTCTTATAGATATTGAAAATGAAACGGCTAATCGGTCAATTTATGATTATATTTTGACACAGATTCAAACTTCAATTGTGGCTCCAAACCTCATTTATTTCTTAGAAACTGCATCTGCGACTATTGGACCTTCTGCAATTGCATCTAGCTCAAGGATTCCCACTGAACCGCCCTTCATTCCCACTATCCTTGTGCAGCCTATTGTATCATATCAAAGATCTATAGTAAGCTCTTCTTCTACATCCAAAATTGCGTCTCCTCCATACACCCCTCCTCACACACCTCACACATTAGCTGCACCTACTCCCCCAACATCCGCCAGACTGATCCCGCCAAGAGTGATGGCTACCCGTTTTGCACCTCTCATGCTGCCTCAAGTCTTAGATGATATGCCCGCAGATTATCAGAGCATGATTCCTTTGTTTGATGGAACTCCTCATAGCATTACTGCTCAACAACATGTGGACCGAATGGCAGATTTTTGTGACTTTCATGAGATCGATGCAGAAAATTTAACAATGAGATTGTTTGCGCAAACATTTAGTGGTGAAGTTAGGAAATGGTTCTGAGCTTTTCTCACTGCTAGCATTGCTACATTGGATGATCTACAAAGAGAGTTCTTAGATAATTGGGAAATCAAGAAAAATCCTCTTCAGATCCTTCAAGAATATGAGCACATCAAACAAAATGTCGGTGAGTCCGTTCAAGACTACTGCACTAGATTCAATTCAGTTTACAATGCAATTCCTGATCATTTAAGGCCACCTGTGGGGCTAGCCATGATGAAATTTCTGGATGGTTTTGATGTTGACATGGATTATCAACTAAGAGAGAGAGAGTCTGCCACAATGGAAGATATGCAGAAGATCGCAGTCAGCATTGAGGCAAATCTACTGGCCAAGAGGGCTAGAGCAAGAGCAGAAAAGAAGGTCACAATAAAATAGGAATCATCTTCAATAGATCAATTACTTCTGAAGGTGGAGTAGATGACTGAAAGGGTGAAGGTTGATAAACTAGAGCCACAAGTTAGAAATCGTAACTTTCATGGCCAGCAGCAGCCACAATATAGAATCAAACAAAGAGAGTAGCAAGCACAAGATCAGACAGCGCAACAACCAGTACAGCCACCTCTACAGTATAATGTGGTACTTGGTCCAGAGTTCGAGGAGGAGGAGAATGTGATTGGAGAAGAAAACCACTTTTTTACTCCAGATGATATGCCAATTTATATTACTGAAGAAGAGGAGTATGCAGAAAGTTCAGCAGTACACAAAGATGCAGAATTCATTCTAGCAAATGACACAGTTTCGGAAGAAGAATCAGAAGAGTACCAAAGAGGTTATATCAATGCTTTGTCTGCCCATTAGCGTTAATATTCACTTAGAAACAGAGATGTGCCTATTAACCTAATTCAGAAGAGGAAAGAAGATTCAGCATCAAAGAATGATTCACCTGGTGTACAAAAGAAAGGGAAAGAGATAGTTGATCCTAATATCAACAAATCTCCATGAGCAAAAAAATCAAATCAGCCAATTGCATCGAAGGAAAAGGAGAAGAATATGTCCCAGTCAAAGAGGTAGGAAAGATTTCAGCTTTTAGTTTGGAAAATGAAATTTCTAAATTGAAGGTATCCATTCCCTTGACTGAAATAATGAGGAATAGTAGTTATAAAGGACAAGCTTCTAAAATTTTAAACTTTGATCCAATGTCTGATATGGTAAATGTCGAATATGATCAACCCGAATTGATTTTTGGGACAGCATTGGATGGTGAGTCTCCAGATAGTGATGTGCCGCCTTTTTATATAAGCTTAAGGGTGCATGATTTTGTGTTGCATAATGCTATGTTCGATTCCGGAGCTTCCCACAATCTTATGCCGAAAGCTGTCATCGAGAAGATGGGTTTAGACATCACTAGGAAATACCATGATCTCTTTTCATTTTATTCCAGCAGAGTGAGATGTATTGTGCTCATCAAAGACTTGGTTGTAAGTTTGGATCAAATCCCAACAAAGAATGTTTTGATGGATATTGTTGTGGCGGATATTCCTCCCCGGTTTGGTATGCTCCTTTCCAAGTCTTAGGGAACGAAATTGAAAGGGACATTAGAACTAGATTTCTCCTATGCAACGATTCCTGTGTTTGGCCAAATGAGAAAATTGTACTGGGAACAAAAAATGAAATACATGATTACAAGAAAGGAGAAACCAATCAATCATCCGATGAATTATGTACATACAGATATAGAGTCTTTTTTTTTGTATTCAGATAGTTTCAATGATATAAATAGTCAATTATTAGAAGTAGAAAGTATTCCAGAAATAACAAAGAATTTTGGAGAAATTTTGAAGAAAGAAGGACAAGAACAGCAAGACACTGTTGAGCAATCAGCTGAAGATAATGGATATCAAGCAGGAAAAACAGAGCCAACAGAATTTTGTCACTTAGAAGAAGATTAAGAGGGCCTATGGACCATGGTGCTGGAATTGGTATTTGGGTACACAATCCTTTTTCTGCTCCAAACAAGGTAAGTGTCTAGTAATGTGAAGGTATGTTCTTATAAGCTAGCTTTTGATTGTTCGAACAATGAGGCTGAGTACAAAGCTTTGATTGCTGGCCTAAAAATTCTAAGAAAGCTAAATGCTAAGAGGATTGCAGTATATGGCGACTCCAAATTGGTGATTAATCAAGTTAAAGGTGAGTATCAAGCAAAACATCCTCCAATCCGAGCTTACCGAAATGCAATCCTAGACATCCTGAAATTGTTTTCAGATTATACCTTCACGTGTGTGCCTCGTATTCAAAACGGCATTGTTGATGCACTTGCTAAGGCAGCAAGTAGTTTGAATATTTCTATGAACTCAAGCAATAAATTTGAAATCCATGTCAAGCATCGTCCGACTGTCCCGAACAATCATAGATATTGGCAAGTTTTCCAAAATGATGAGGAAATTGATGATTTTCTGCAAAACAAAGGTAAGTTTAAGGATACCTCAATTGATGTAGAACATGATAATGGTGAAGATGATGTGCAGATCAATCAAATGGAAGTGTTGCAGCTAAAGGATAACATAATTCCTAAAGGTTTGATACCTTTAGAAGAACTCTTTGATCAAGATGACGTAGCCCACAAGCCAACCTTGCAGCCAACAGAAAAGGGTGTTGAAGAGGTCAATATGGGAACAACTGCAAATCCCAAAATGGTAAAACTGTCCAAAGCATTGCCACACAAGGTAAAAGCCAAATATATCAGTTTGTTGTCATCTTTTATTGATGTGTTTGCTTGGGATTATTCTGAATTGAAGACATATGATACCAATATAATTCAGCACATGATTCCCATTAAGCCTAATCAAAAAGCTTTCAGATAGAAATTGAGAAGGCTAAATCCAAAACTGCTGTCATCAATTGAGAAGGAGATAAACAGGTTGTATAAATCAGGAATCATTGTTCCCATCATATTTTCCGACTGGATCTCTAAATTACTGCCTGTACGAAAGAAGACAGGTGAGATTCGTTTGTGCATTGATTTTAGGAATCTAAATAAAGTTTCATTAAAGAACAATTATCCATTGCCAAAAATGGATCATATACTTCAGTGAGTAGTTGGAGAATCTTGAATGTCACTACTCGATGGTTATTCCAGATATAACCAAATTTTGGTCCATGAAGATGACCGGGATAAAACAGCATTCACCACTCCATGGGGAAGTTTTCATTATGCCAAAATGCCTTTCGGTTTGAAGAACGCGGGTGCCACATTTTAGCGGGCAATGGACTTGGCTTTCGCAAATGAGAAGGATGTCTTTTTGGTTGTGTACCTTGATGATCTGACCGTGTTTTCCAAATCAGATGAAGAGCACATATATCATTTGAAAATTGTCTTTCAAAAGTGCAGAAAATATGGTGTTTCGCTGAATCCAAAGAAAAGTTTGTTTGCCATGGATGAGGGCAAACTACTTGGGCACAACGCATCAAAAGATGGCATTTGTATTGATCTAGCACATGTAGAAGCAATTCAACAAATTGAATTGCCTCGGAAAAAGAAGGAGATCCAATCTTTTAATGGTAAGATGAATTTTTTATGCTGCTTTGTTCCTAATCTTGTTGAACACCTAAGAGAGATTACAAACATGCTTAAGAAGGATAGCCAAGTGATGTGGACGGAAGAAGCTGTAAAATATTTCAACTTAGTCAAATTAGCTCTTTCTTCAACTCCAGTTCTAATCGGCCTGAACTACACTCATTGTTTCCTTTTGCTTCGGAGCATACAATGGCAACTGTATTAATGCAGAAAAGAGAGGAGTATGAAAGACCAATTGCTTTTTCATCCGAACTATAAGAGATGCAGCCTTGAAGTATAACATCATTGAAAAACAGGCCCTTGCACTTGTCAAAGCATTAAAATATTTTTAGATATATGTTTTTCATTCTCATACTTTGGCTTATGTTCCTAATGCTGCTGTCAAGGATGTTTTAGTGCAGACTGATCCGAAAGGAAGAAGAGGCAAGTGGATTGCCTCTTTGTTGGAGTAAGATGTGGAGATAAAACCCACCAAGCTTGTTAAAGGGTAGGGATTGGCAAAGTTAATGGCTGAATCCAACTTGCACGCCTTAGACATAAATCTGATCATTGCTATGTCCGATGAGAATGAGGAAGGTTCTTCAATTTAGGTATCCAAAATGTTTGTTCTTTCCCCATGGTATTCAGATATCATATATGTGCTGCAAAATTTGTCACCACCACCTGACATGACTCGAAACAATAGTAGAAATCTCAAACTAAAGGCTGCTAAGTTTTTCATTTTAAATTCTGCACTTTATTGGAAAGATCCTGGTGGTGTTCTGTTGAATTGTTTGGTGGAAGAAGAAGCAAAGCAGGTCATGGAAGATTTCCACAAAGAAGATTCTGGTGGCCATCTTTTTTGGAAAACCACGGCAAATAAACTTTTGAGAGTGGGATACTATTGGTCAAGATTCTTTGCTGATGTATATAAGGTGGTCAAGAGCTGTCATAAATGTAAGATTTTCGAAGAAAGGCAAAAATTACAGCGTTTGCCGCTTAAACCCATTGAGGTGAGTGCCCCTTTTCAGTAGTGGGGGTTGGATTTCATTGGTGAAATTCATCCCGCTTCTTCTGGTCAGCATCGATGGATTCTCACCGCAAGAGATTATTTCACAAAATGGATCTAAGCAATTCCCACCAAACAAGCTACAGATGTAGTAATTATTTCATTCCTTGAGAATAACATCTTGTCTCATTTTGGTTTCCCAAGTAAGTTAATCACTGATAACGCAGCAACATTCAAATCAAAGAGGATGATTGAGTTTTGTAACAAGTATAAAATCATTTTGGGTCACTCAACTGTTTATCATTAGCAAGGCAATGGTTTGGTGGAGTCTTCTAATAAATCTTTAGTCAACATCATCAAGAAGCTGCTGGAAATTAACAAGAAGAGTTGGCCTAATAAGTTGGTCAATGCACTTTGGGCAGATCGGGTCAGCGAAAAGAAATCCATTGGTATGTCTCCCTTTGAGCTTGTTTATGGAGTTGATATAGTGTTTCCTACTTCTCTAGCAGCCCTTGTAGTCAAGCTTCTTCAAGAGGCTAGCAGTGAGGAGGATTCCATGCAGCAAAGACTAAATCAAATGGTCCACTTGCAACAGACAAGAGAAGAGGTCTTCCAAAACACATCCAATTTGTAGGAGAAGATCAAGAAAATCTATGAGAGAAAAGCGAAAGCAGACAAATTCCAATTGGAGGAAGTGGTGCTAAACTGGGATGCAAGGAATGAGGAAAAGGGTAAGCACAGTAAGTTTGAAAATCTCTGGAAAGGTCCCTTCAAAATTGCTACATATCGTGGTCAGAATGCTTTTCTTTTTAAGAAGATGAATGGAGAAGAATGTTCTGGAGGGCCGGTCAATGGTCAGTTGCTCAAGAGGTATCATTTCTGAGTTGTTTCTATTGTCTACAAGTTCATTGTACATACCATTTTAATTTTAGTTTCATCATAAGAGTGTGCTGGGATATTTTCTTCAGTCTGGGGTCCGAAGTGAAGGCTATAATTCTGAAGAAATATTTTCAGTTTTTCGTTCAGTTTGTTGAGTCAGCTTTTTAGTCATTTTGGTTTCCTAATTGAGTCAGTTTGAGTCAAGTTTGAATCAATAAATAAGTCAAGAGTCTTTTGTCGAGTTCTCGAAATAATGGACTCCATAGCCCAACGGATGAAAGCACTGTCTAGCGCTCACAGAGATCTATCGTTCTTGGCACCTCCAAGGAGCTACCATCCCCATTGGAGCCAATGTTAGAGTCGGTCTTTACATCCCTCCGCCAGAGATCATTTCTCTTTATTGCATTTCATTTTTAGGTGTCTCGCTTGATTCACTCAGTTGCATTCCACTAGGGGCATGTCGTAATTTGACGGAGGGGTCTTGTTATTCATTATACTTCATGCCTTGCACTGCTGGCTCAGGTCTGTTCATTAAAATCAACTTTTTGAGTCGATTACAGTCATGTTTTAGTCCTTTGATCAACAAGTGTCATTTCAATCACTAGGTCTAGGGTTTTCCAAGTTGTGTCTTCAAGTTGTCCAATAAAGCCATCTGGCCAGAGGGAGGTTCTTAATAAGTTGTTATTTCACATATTTTCATCGTCATCTCGATGGATCATGACTTTTCTTCAAAACAAAAAATTTGATATTTCGTCTTTTGTAATAATTTTCAAAAAAAAAAAAAAATTAGTTGTTGAATTCTTCAGGCGCAATCCTGGTCTCCTTTGCAAAATTCCATGTCAGCTATCCCTACAAAAAATTTCCAAGAAATTCATTATTTCAGTCAAAAATCAAAAAGTAAATTCAAATCACAGAGTTGTATTAAAATGTCAAAAAGTGCCAATGCCAAACATTACAAAAATGGGTTTTCAAGAATCAAAAATCAAATCCATGTCTTTATAAAGAGTTTTCCATGAAGATCAATGTAATTTGCATGCCAATTTCAAATAAAATCCATTCAAAGCAAATTGGTTGAGTTAGTGCACGATTTGGGTGAAGTTGGAGGAAGTTTGGCCGACGCGGCGCATAGAGCAGGTGGCGCGGCGCACTAGGAGAAACCACACAGTGTTAAATAATACGAGCGCAACACACTAGGACAGTGTGGCGCACTGGGTATGTGGTTGATTCAGACTTAAACAAGAACAAAACAAATTACAGAGATAACCATATACACAAAGATGCAGCGGAAATAATACTTCATTTCATTAATGGAAAATACTGAAATATGCTTACAACCAGAAATTGAAATAAACCAGCTAGGGCGATGGTAGCTTATCTCTGAGAAGAGATGTGGTCGCTACATGCCTCTGAACTATTCCGAACTGTGTTACAATGAGGCTCGAAGGCCTATTTATTGTTGAGAAACAATGGAAAACCCTTCACATTCCAAAACCTAACCCTAGAAGATGAAACACCAAATTGTGGGCCCCGTTTTTGGGTAAGTTGGTACATCAACTTCCCAGGGTCGCGAATTGGTCGTATTATCTTCGTTTGATGTACATGATAGACCATTGGAAAGATCTCTTCGAGGAATATGAAAGAAAGGACAATTTTTAGACAGAAAAATCGTTGGCGATAGATTCCCCAAAAAACGTCGTTTAGGGCCTCAAAATGGCTCCGGAAGTTTAGGACCCAAAAAACTGCTAAAAATAGTAAATTGTGCTATAATTAAGGAAATTGAAACAAATGAAAGAAGCACTAGAGGGGATGCAAGTGGAATTAGCGAGTGGCCACCAACATCCACCTGGATCATTCCTCCCCCCTTAGGAAGCAATGGTCCCCATTGCGTTCAGTTACTCCATGAGATGAGGGAACTTTTGCTACATTTGGTCCCTGGTGAGCCACTTGCCCCGGTGAAGGAGTTGTCCTGCTTTGACAACTCGACACAGTTGGATATTCTGCTGGCGTGTGTGCTTGATCTGTGTGTCCATGATCCGATCAGTTGCAGCTTGTTCCATGCAAGCTGGATTTAACTCCGTGGGTGTGAGTTGTTCTGCAATGTCGGACGTGTCTAGTAATGGCGGAAAGTATGGCTGAAGGTGGTCGACATTGAACACCGGGTGTAGGCCAAGGAATGGGGGAATGCTGAGCTCAAATGCATTATCTCCCACAGCCTTGGTAATGGTGTAAGGGCCATATCGGAGTCGTCTGAGTTTCCGATAGGCTTCGGTAAGGCATTCTTTTTGCAAATGCAACCATACTTTGTCACCCACCTAAAACTTGTGTGGCACCCGATGTTGATCATGTCATTGCTTGTACTTAGCATTTGATTTCTCCATAATTTCATGGACCTGTTGGCGAATACGTTGGATGTGCTCAATGAAGCTGTTTGCCTTATCTATTTCTGACTGGACATGAGCAAAATCTACATGAGTAGCTGCAAATGGCATAGCCACATCGATGGGACATAGTGGTTGGAATCCCAAGCCCACCTGAAAAGGGTTGTGGTGAGTTGAGCTGTGGAGAGCCCGGTTGTAGCTATGATGAACATAGGGGATGCTCTCATCCCATGTGCATTGATGCTTTGAGTTGTACATGCGCAAAATGTGTACGATCATCCTGTTGACAACCTCTCTCTGGCCATCAGTTTGAGGATGGAAGGTTGTGGACTTAGTGAGTTTGGTGTCTAGCATCGACGAGAGACTGGACCAAAATGTACCGAGGAACCTGCTATCCCGATCTGAGATGATAGACTGTGGGATCCCAAAGTGTACCCACACTCGTTCAAAGAAGAGTTTAGCAATGGCTTCTGCTGTGATATTCTTGTTGCAGGCTACCATAATGGCCATCTTTGAGAACCTGTCGATGACCACAAAAACATAGTCGTTTCCATGCTTAGTGGAAGGAAGGCCTGACATGTAATCCATGGAGATGGATTCCTAAGGCCTATTAGGGGTAGGCAGCGGGGTATAGAGGCCTTGCTTCTTGATGGTCGGTTTGGAAATGTCGCAGGTAGTGCATGACCTGATGTACTTCCTGACATCATGTCGAAGATTCGGCCAATAGAAATACTTCTGCAGTACTGCCACCATTGTTTTGACCCCAGAATGCCCAACAACCCGACTGTAGCGTGCTTCCCAAATCATCTCGGCATGCTTGCTTGAAGGAACACAAAGGTGACCCAGGTGGCATAACAGGCCATCCTGGAGGTGAAAATCTGGAACATGCTGACCCTCCAAGAGGTTCTAGTATGTGTGGCCGAATTCTGGGTCGCTTTTGTAGAGCAGTGGCCAATCAGAAGTCTCATGCCCACAAGAGTTTAGCACGGTGGTTAACGCCATGATCGGTGGTCGACTGAGGCAATCTGCAACATTATTAGTGCTGCCCTTCTTATACTTGATATTCAAATGGAACTGTTGCAGGTATGTGGACCACTTCTGATGGCGATCATTCTGCAATTTC
This sequence comes from Pinus taeda, assembly GCA_000404065.3. Taxonomy (NCBI): domain Eukaryota; kingdom Viridiplantae; phylum Streptophyta; class Pinopsida; order Pinales; family Pinaceae; genus Pinus; species Pinus taeda. The sequence goes on along the minus strand of APFE031755868.1, from coordinate 59,861 downwards.
CCTTGGGTCTGTATGAACTGCAGGGGTCGGTGCTCTGTGTGGATGACCGTTTCCTTCCCCAAAATGTAATGCTTCCATTGTCGGCAGGCCTGCACAATGGAATACATCTCTTTATCATAAGTGGGATACTTCCGGACTGTGTCTGAAAGTGTTTCACTGTGATATGCCACTGGATGCCCATGTTGAGTAAGCACTGCCCCAATAGCATAGTCAGAGGCATATGTCTCAACCTCAAATGGTTGTTGTAAATTTGGTAACACGAGCACTGGTGCTGTGCAGAGGCGATCTTTCAACTCTATGAATGCCCTCTGTTGAGATTCAGATGACAAGAATTTTGCTTTCGCTCCTCCCTTGGTGATTTGACTCAAGGGCCAAGTGATATGAGAAAACCCCAACACGAACCTGCGGTAGAAGTTGGCAAGACCTAGAAAGCTGCGGAGCTTTGTCAAAGTGGTTGGAGATGGACAATCCTGAATGACTTGGATCTTGGCTGGATCCACATGAAACCCCTGTTCATAAATAATGTATCCCAGATACTGAACCTGGGTCATGCCAAAAGTGCATTTCTCCAAATTGGCACATATCATGTGTTGCCTCAGTGTTTGGAGAATCTTTCAGATGTGGTGGAGGTGCTCTTCCCAACTCTGGCTGAAGATCAGAATGTCATCCAAGTATACCACTACAAATGA